>APFE030029285.1:5572-16997 GCA_000404065.3 Pinus taeda
AAAAAAAAAAAAAAAAAAAAAAAAAGACACAAACTTGAATGCAAAAAGGAGGAAAACTTGGATGCAAAAAGGGATGTAAACATGGGCCATACATGGGTGCAATAGTGGACACAAAATTAGTTTCAAAATTGGACAAATCAAAAGTGGATGTAAAAGTAGATTCAAAATGGGATGCAAAAAACATAAACAATATTTGATGCAAACTTGGACACAAAAGAGTATGCAAATGTGGATACAATAGTGGAAAAAAATGTGGGTTTCAATGATAGGCATAAGATATGTCACAAATCATAGCACAAAAAAAGTGGATGAAAAAGTGGATGTAATAATAGACACAAAAAAAGATACAAACTTAGATGCAAGACAAGATGCTATAAGGGGTGTAAAAGTGGATGCAAACACGGTGCAATAGGAGAAACAAAATTGGATGCAAAATATGGATGCAATGGAAGTACATGCAATAGAAGATACAAAATGAGATGCAAAACCCAACACAAAAGTGGATGCAAAAATAGATGCAACATTTTATGTGAAAGAGGATGTGAATATGGATGCAAAATTGGAAGCAAACGTGGGTACAGTAGTAAGTACAAAATATGGCACAAATTGTATCACAACAAAAGTGGATGTAATGATAGATGCAAGAAAGGAAGCAAATGAAAATGCAAAATAAGATGCAAAAAGGGATGTAAAAGTGGGTGTAAACATGGGTGCAACAATGGATGTAAAATAGGATGCAAAAGTTGATGCAACAAAATTCGATGCAAAAGTAGATGCAATATGAGACACAAAACCTTATGCAAATATTAACGCAAAAGTGGATATAAAAAGGGATGCAAAAATAGATGTAAAAGTCAATGAAAACCTAGATGTATATGACGACGCAATCGTGGATGCGAATTTAGAAACAAAAAATGGTGCAAAGGGAGCTGTCAAACTAGGTGCAAATCATGGCACAAGAAAAATGGATGCAATAGTGGACACAATAACAGATGAAAAAGATTATGTAAATATGGATGCAAAACAAGATGTAAAAGTCAATGCAACAAAATTAGATGGAAAATTAGATGCAAAACTAGACACAAACCTTGATGCAAAACTTGGCACAAAGGGGATGAAAAATATATGCAAAACTGGATGCAAAAAATGATTTAAAAAATGATGCAAAAGAGGATGCAAGAGATGATGCAAAAGTTGATGCAAGTGTAGGTGCAAAATGTGGATGCAATAGAGGATGAAAAAGTTGATGAAACAAAATTAGGTGTCAAACTTGATGCAAAACATGGTGCAACGGATGGCACAAAACTTTGCGTAAAATGTGGCATAAAACTTGGTGTAAAATCTGGTGCAAAACCTATTACAATACCTGGTGCTAAACTTGATGTAAGACTTGGTGCAAAAATTGGTCCAAACTTTGCATCAAGTTTTGCACCATATTTGATACATGGACACAAATAGCACCAAAAATGGGCTCTAGACACAAAAAGGGAAGCAAAAAGGGATGCTAATCACAGGGTTTTGTTGTAGTGAATTGGACATTGTGGGTGCACAAAGGTCCTTACATTGGTTAACAGCCAGGCGGAGGTAGTTGTGCATAAGCAGAGAAACAAGACACATGATAGTTTGAAATAAACAAATTTGAATGCAATAGTCGATTCATGGGGATTTATAAGCGGGAAAAGGAAAAGGTGATGTGGAGGGGACATGTGGCGAAGTTGGATTGGGTGGAGGGAAAGGGAAAAGGGTGATGCATCAAGCGATTTCATGCTCGCCTGATGGCGGTCCCGACTACTCATGAAGTCGTCGCACTGGACTGACAGGTGGGGGCCCATCTAACCTTCTTTAGTGGGGTGCCTGGGCGAGTTTGGAGGCAAGGTTTGACCCCCCCAAGAATTAATCACAACCATCAATTTATAAGATTCATTTTATTGACTCTGACTTTCTAGGGGCAAGCGTTGGCTTAATGACCACACTTGTTACCTCACTGAAGCTTCTCCTGGGTGAGGTTGCTTTGAGATGGATGAGGAACCCCCCATGGATGGAAGGCCCACTTATCTTTTATAAATGGAAAACCTCGATAATCACGCCCATCCTTCATGAGGGCCCCATAGCTCTATTACTTAATAAATCCCGAGAACAAAAAAACTTTTTCTTCGTCGTCTCTTGACACTCCTTGGCCCCCCTTGTCCCCTAGTCTTGAAATGCAATTATAAATAGCTATAAGATCCTGAGATTTCTCTGCTATTGTTTCCTGCTCCCCACAACCCCAATTCTCCTTTGGAATAAACATATAGTTCTAGGATTTTGACACTTCGGGGTACGTTGTCGTGACGATGCCATGCTGACATCAACCAGGCCACATGTTGGCCCATGATTAGTCCATGTGTCACCCATAGATGGGCCCTTTGGGTGTTTGAAAATTCCAAAACTGCTTGCCACGTGTACAACTTCGAATATGTGATTGTTGATGTCACTTATGACCAATGATCTGTTGTCGTCTGTTTGGTTGGAGGAGAGAGAAAGGGTCCCTTGATCCTTTGTTTTGAGAACTATTTCTTTGTAAATGGCTCAATCCCAATTCTTTCAAAACTTCTTTTAACAAAAGGTTACGAGGTCCCAGGATTCCGGGATTCAAGCCTCCAATTTTTGTTATGGGGTTTCGTCAATAGATGACCACGACTTCAATAGTTGATGGATCCATGGTCCCTTGGTCCCAGGAGCTTTTTGAAATTGATTTTCTAATGAGCTATAAGATTCTGGGGTTTCCGAGATTTCAACCTTTATAAGCCAAACTTTGACTGCCTCTATCTTTTGATCTAGGAGGCCCTTTACAGATTTGTTTATACCATTGGAAATCTCTTATAGAGCACTCTTTGGTTGAGTGGGTCTGATGTAGTCTTCGAGCTCATTTGTTGCCCTAAAAATGGCTTCAAGCTCTGCTATCCTTTGCACCTTGACCCTTTCACTACATGAAGTATAAGAGGAAAGGAAGAGGAGGGTACAATGGAGGCCACATCAAGTGGAGTCATGCACTTTCTAGTAGCATCTAGCCTTTAGTCATATACATGAGACCAAATACTACCCTCGATTGCAGTTTAACCTCTTGTCTGGGAACTCATGTTCTTTTTTATTTTTTCAAATGTGACAAAACCTATCACAACTCAATTATTAACCAACTCTAAGCACAATCATCACTCGATGCTATTTGTGAATATAGATTGAATCATCACTTTCATTCAAGAAAAACCATGCCACTTGAAAAAACTCGTTGATAGTTTATAAGAGGGTAAATTTTCAATTCTTCTAATATCTCATTGATAGTTTATAAAGAGGTAAACTTTCACTCCTACGAATAATTCATTGGTAGTTTAAAAGAAGGTAAACTTTCACTCCTACTAATAACTCATTAGTAGTTTATAAAGAGGTAAACTTTCACTCCTACTAAATGCATTTAAGTCTTAAGCTATTAACCTACTTCATTATATTAGAAAATAATTATCTCTTAACCAATTGAAAACGATATCAATATTAAGTATTACTTTGACTCCTAAAAATAATTTCAAATTAAATAATATAGCAAGAAGATCAATATCTCATCCTATCATTATTGAAACTATGTCACGTGCCTTTAAATAACAACTAACCTAAATTGTTGGAAAAGTTCGGCAACTGAGAGCTCCTGCGATCGCTCTGCTAGGTTTTCAGAGGGTGCGACGGCGGCCTCGGCCCTCTGGGCGTCTGAGCGGGCTTTGCCTGCCCCCTTCCAGTGTCCTGTTCAACTCTTTGTTGCGCGTCTGAGCGGGCTTTGCCTTCCCCCGTGACCTGTTCACCTCTCTGCTGTGCGTCTGAGTGGGCTTTGCCTGCCCCCTTCCCGTGCCCTGTTCACCTCTTTGCTGCGCGGCGTCTGGCGAAAGTCATCAACGTTGCTCTTTGGTACTGCGTTTCTTGGTTTGCAGGGGTGTTGTGGGAATGATTTGAGTTCCCTTGCCTTGTTCCTTTGCTACAACCATGGGTGATCCCGGGGGTGGGGAAACCTCTCCCACCCCTCCGATTTCGTCTGAAGAAGCCTTCCGCTGCTTATTATCACAGAAAGGGAAGAAACGCCCTGCTCCTGAGGTTCCGAAATTCATCAAGAAACTTGAGGAAGTGCCTGAGATAGCCCTGCAAGAAGATCAGCCGATCAAAATTGCCCTCGCCCTTGCTGACAGAGGACTGGTCGGGCAATTTATGGGGCGTTGGCCATCTATAAAATCCACGGATGATTGGATTCAATGCAACTGGAGGCCTCAGCTGAAGAACAGTGTGATCTGTTATGTGGTTGGTAGAGGTTTCTTCATTTTCGAGTTCACCACCAAAGAAGACCGAGATCTGGTTTTCAGAAATGGACCGTATTTCATGGGAAATCAGGGTCTGTACCTCAATAAATGGACCCCGAACTTCGATCCCTCAATATATGTTCCTAAGGAAGTTCCAGTCTGGGTTCAGCTCCCAATCTTCCAATCCATTGCTAGAGCTACCAATCATTGCAGAGGATTGGGAACGGTCTGGGCAGATTCATAAACAAAGCAAACAACAAAGGCCAATACACCTGTGCAAGAATCTGTGTGGAAGTTGACTTAGAGGCTGGTCTCCCCGAAGCGATTAAAATTACTGTGGGAGAATGGCATCACTACCAAAAGCTGGACTACGAGCAGCTACCTTTCAAATGCAGAACGTGTCATGAACACGGACACTTCCAACGGAATTGCCCCAAAGCCCAGGCTGGGACCAAGGAGGACGAGGAAGGATGGAAAGAAATCAAAAGAGGCAAGGCTATCCCTAAACCAACAGAAAAGAAAAATTCTGGATCAATGGGGAAGCCGCAGACCAATCCAAAGACCAACGAAGATCCAAAAGTTGGAACCTCCTCAGGAGGGAATGCAGAAACCATCGGGACTCAAGAAGAAGCTGAAGACAGGATGAAGGAAGTAAAAGAAACTGGTACTGAAATAATTTCTCCAACAACCTCAGGAGGCAATGAAGGAAATAGGGATAAAGAAGAACATATAAGCCTGGCCTCCGAATCTGATGAAGACTCGGAAGGAGGAACCTATGAATCAGACAGCTCACAAGTCACCCCTATCAAATCAGCCAGGGGTTGAAAATCCAAGAAGAAACTGAGAGAGGAGAAAACCTATCGAGATGTTCTCCAAGGCTCCCAAAAAACTCTCAAGGGAATGATGAATACTAGGTCAGGGCACAAGCATGGCTCGGCTCCAAAAGGAGCCACATCCTCCCAAGCCAATAAATAATGAAGTATGTCTCCTAGAATTGTAGAGGATTAAGCAGCAAACTAAAAGAAGACGCCCTGAAAGATATAGTGAGAACGTATTTGCCTGAAATCCTCCTCATCCAGGAGACAAAGTTGGAGGAATCTTCTCTCCTCCATGCCAGCAAAACCTTCCGGCGTAAAGGTATTGGAAGCGTTGTCAGTGCAAGAAGCGCCTCCGGTGGAATCGCTACATTCTGGGATAAATCTATCTATGACCTGATTCATAAAGATAGCTCCCCCCAATGGCTTCTCACGAAGCTCCTCCATAAAGACTCAGGCCTCCAAGTAAGTATGTTCAATATATATGCACCTGTTCTTCCTTCTGAGAAAAAATACTGCTGGGACTCGATTTTGTCCTATCTTTCGCTAAACAATCCTAAAAACATCATCATAGCTGGTGATATGAATGTCACTCTCGATGTCAATGAGAAAAAGGGAGGCTCCCCGGTCAGGGACCCAGCTAGAGAATGGGTTGAAGACTTCATGTTGGGATGGGAGTTGGAGGATATCAAGCCCACTTATGGGAAGTTCACCTGGTCTAACAAAAGGGTGGGCCCAAACCATATAGCAGCTCGGTTAGACAGATTTCCGGTCCAATCATCTTTCCTAACTCGTGGTCTAATGGCCTCGTCCAAAATTCTGCCAAACAGCACCTCTGATCACAAACCCATTATTCTTGAGCTTTCCATGGATGAAAATCTTGGCCCTATCCCCTTCAGATTCAGTTCATTATGGCTTCAGCATGAGGGATTCCAAGAGATGGTTTTAGATGCCTGGAACAGACCTGTTCAAGGTTCCCCTTTCTATGTGTGGGAAGAAAAACTGAGGAGGCTCAAAAGAATTCTTAAGGAGTGGGCTAGAACACTGCAATCTCCCTCCTACAAAAGGAAAGTGGCCCTGGAAAGTATTGTTGCCCATCAATTAACTCTGGAAAATTCTGTTGTTACCTAAGACCTTCTTCAGAGAGAAATGGATCTGCAAAAATACTTCCACAAAGCAAGTAGGGAAGAAGAAGAACATTGGAGGTAGAAATCCAGAGCTCTCTGGTTACAAGTTGGGGACAAAAATACTAGCTTCTTCCACAAACAAGCTGAAGCTCGCAAGCAGTTCAAATCTGTTAAAGAAATTCATCACCAAAATGTAGTGGTTAAGGATTTCAAAGAAATCAAGCGGGCAGCCCTCTCTCACTTTAAAGGTCTTTACTCTGCTCCCGATGGTCCACCAATGGATCCCCACGTCTATCCGATGAATTTGATCCCCCAATGTGTTCAAGATTCTAACAATTCTATGCTAACTGCTCCAATTAGCATGAATGAGCTTAAAAATGCATTGGACAGCATGGAGCCGGACAAAGCTCCTGGTCCGGATGGGTTTCCTGTCAGATTCTATATTTCCTGTTGGGCCATAATAAAAAATGACCTTCTGAGAATGGTTAGGAAATCTCAATCTTGTGCAAAGATCGGAGGTGGCATCAATTCAACGTTTCTGGCCTTGATTCCAAAAGAGAAAGGAGCAATTGAATTCAGCAGATTCAGGCCAATCTCGTTGTGTAATTCTAGTTACAAGCTAATCACCAAAATTATAGCCAACTGCCTCAAGAAAATCTTACCGACCATTATCCCTGAAAATCAAGGAGGATTCATCAAAGGGAGAAAGATTCTTGACAACATAGTGCTGGTGCAAGAAGCTGTTCACTCAAGCTATCACCAAAAGGAGAAAGGTATGGTGATTAAGCTTGACCTGGCAAATGCTTTTGACAGGGTAAAGCATGAATTCCTATTTATGGTTATGAGGAAAATGGGCTTCTCTTCAGCCATCATTAACTGGATAAAAGCCTTCATAGCCTCTCCTTGGATTGCGCCTTTGGTAAATGGGCATCCTTCAGATTTTTTCCAAGCCTCTAGGGGCCTTAGACAAGGTTGCCCTTTGTCCCCGCTTCTTTATGCGATTCAAGCCTCAGTTCTAAGCTTTCAACTGGACCATAATCAACAGACTCAAATCCTTCCGGGCCTTCGCATGGTTCTCCAGGTCAAAGACATAAATCATGCCCAATTCGCTGACGATACGTTATTGCTGGGAGGGGCAAGCATAAACTCTGTTAAATCTTTCAAGAAGGAGCTGGACATCTACAGAGAAGTCTCGGGCAGTAAGATCAACTTTCTAAAAAGCACAATCTATAGCTGGAACTGCTCGGTAAAGGAATTATCAGATATTGCAAGGATTCTCGATATGGAAGGGTCCAGGGTACGAGACTCCTTTAAATACCTGGGGATCCCCATCTTCAGGACCACTCCTAAAGTTGCCCATTGGATGCCCCTGCTGGACAAGATTAAAAGCAGAATTCATGCCTGGGGAGCTTCTTGGCTGAATAATGCGGGGAAGATCATCCTTATGAAGGCTATCCTCTCAGGTCTTCTGTTATACCAGCATTCCATCCTCCTGGCCCTTAAAACCTTCATCAACAAAATGGAAGTTCTTCTCCGACGCTTTCTGTGGGAAGGGGGAAAAACAATGAAAGAAGGCTGCATCTCGTCAAATGGGATATTATTAAAAAGTCTATTATGGAAGGAGGACTTCAAATCCGCGATCTGGCCGCTCAAAATCTGGCTTTGGGAACCAAGCTGCTTTGGGACATTGTCTCTGGAAAACTAAGTTGGAGCAAGAAAGTCCTGTGGAGAAAATATTTTCATGGGAAGCGCCTTAGATGCTTGGACCAGCCTCCTAGAACCTCCAAAGGTTCTCCTGTTTTTAAACTCTACATCAAAACTTTGGATCATTTCAGACAAAAGCTGTATTGGATTCCTGGTAATGGGCAAAAAATAAGAATCTGGGAAGATCCTATTCTGAGTGATCATCCGTTGAGCCAGATGGAAGAACTTTCCAATATTAAAGAATGGCTCTAAGCTCGCAATCTGAACACCCTCTGGGACATCTCCTCTTGGACGAAGGATAATCTTTGGGATAGCTGGTGTCTGGGGGAGGTCCCTCAAGGGCTGGAGGGCGAAGCCTCAATTATTTTGGATAATCTTCAAGGGAAAGCTCCCTTAAAAGCCACAGTAAAGGACAAATGAGGGTGGGGATCTGTCTCAGCTTCGTATTCCGCAACTGATGGCTACAAAAGTATTATGGCCAATCCGAATGTTCCTCCAAATCCAACTCAATGGAAATTTATTTGGGATTCTCCCTCTCTCCCCAAAATTGATTTCTTCTGTTGGACGTTAGCCCACAACAGTATTCTCACTCGTGATAATCTCCGCAGGCGTGGAATGGAAGGACCATCATGGTGCAATCTTTGCAAATCAGAGGAAGAAATAGCTGACCATCTATTCTTATCCTGCCCTTTTGCGCTAGAAGTCTGGAAGGGGGTCCTTATGCTACCTTCCGATAAATTCGAGCTCCCAAGGAACATCCCAAATCTTTTCCAAACCTGGAGCAAATTATCTCCGTTTGGCCTTTCCAAAAATCAACTTCTCAAAAATTGCTGGCTGTGGATCCCCAAGATGGTATGCTGGAAGCTATGGCTGGAAAGGAACAATAGACTTTTCAGAAACGAAAGCTGCAAATCGTGCAGAGTTATCATCAAAATCAAAGCTCTTTTGGGAGAAAATCTTGAAGCAAACCTTGCCAAAAAGCCTGGAAAAGCTCTGAACAGAGAGGAGGAACTCTGGTTGAATGGACTGGTCCCTAACCAAAAAGAATTTGTCGCCCCCTCTTCTAGCGTCCTCTCCAACTGGGAAATAAGGCTGGAGGAGCAAGAGTTCATTAAGTGGAGGTCGGCTCTGAATGATCATTGTCTTTTTTTTTTTTATGGGGCCTCCAAAGGCAACCCTGGTATTGCAAGAGGAGGTGGGGTTCTCTTGAATCCGGATGGCTCTGATGTGATCCGGTTTGCTTGGGGTCTAGGTAGGGAATCTAACAACATAGCGGAGGCTCTTGCTCTGTGGCAGGGTCTTTATCAAGCGATCAAATGCAACTTCCTATCCATTCCAGTCTTTGGGGACTCCAGGATTATTATCCAGGCGCTGAATACCAATAAGAAACCTTCTCAGATCCAGTTATCAATCATCCTCAGGAAAATCAGACTTATATTGCCCAAATTCCACAAGATCTCCTTCTATCATATCCCAAGGAAATTAAATTCCCAGGCAGATAAGGAAGCCAATCAAGGCGTTCTGTGGAATAAAGGATCGTTGTCTGTCAACAATGTCGACTCATTTTGCAATATCCCCTAAGTCGAGTGTTCTCCGAGCCTTTTTCTGCTGGCCTCACGCCCTGTTTTTTGTTCTCTGCGGCAAGCACCCGAATGAAAGAATGCTGGTGAACTTCTTTTGCACTGTTGGCAGATCCAGAACGCTTTGTACTCTTTCCATAGAGCATCCAAAGGAGACAGAAAGAAGGGCTCTCACTGTGCCATTCTGGATAGCCTATTGAAGATCTCGATCTCTGTTCCGGAGAGTCCTCTCGCCGCCGGCGTTATTCATCTTCCAACGTTTTTCTTCGGACTTGCTGACATTCTCAGCGCCGCTATTTTCGAAGCATGCTCCATCGCTCCAATCGATCTGGGCAACATGGAGATTAGATTCCTGCAGTGGGGAAATTTCAATTTCTGCTCCAGAGATTACTGCTTCAGGAGGAAATTTAAAGTTTTGCGCTATCTGCCATAACAGTATTGTAACCGCTCTTTGCCATAGCGTTGGCGCCCTCTAATAAAACTTATCCGCTTTTGTCTAAAAAAAACAACTAACCTAATACTACATGAATCTGAATTTTTGAATCCAGAGTGCAAAATGTGAAAATCTATGAATAGTCATATTTTACTTGTATTATTTTTTGGAAGGTTTTTTTGGGTATATTTTTTGTTATAAATTTTTTGGAATCATATTAAAAACTTTTTTCAATCTTGGTGTTTTAAGAGTTTTTCAGAATTTTTCAATCTTAGTGTTTTAAGAGTTTTTCAAAATTCTGAATCTCTATATATTGTGAAAGTTTTTTAGGATGAATCAATATATTCACCCAGAAACCAATTTTAAGTAACAAAAGATAAAATTTCACCAAAAAATCTAAAACACTCCGTAAATCTGAAATAATTTTGCATCATAAACCATAAATCTGTAAATGAATTTTTTCTCTGACCAGGAGAAGTGAAATTGATATTGTGACTGTGAACAAATATCTTCTTGGTACGTAGCATTGTTAAAAATTTAGATTATGTGCAAGAACAGGAAGTCCAAAACATATTTATAATTTTACATTGAGTCACCCAAGCCTGAGATGGGTGTTCTTCACCTTGATACGATGGCAAGAGGTTGTGATTATCATTATATTGGGTAAATTGTATATTTTTTTTTTAAATTTTATTTTTTTGTCATTTTAGTGATTATGGTAAGAAATAGATATAAAGCTAAAAACTATTTGAATATGGTAGGTGGTATAGGGATTTACATGAAAATTTAATATGAGAATTTTATGAGATTCGTACAGTTGGAGGAAAATTTTGATAGTGACTATTGCAAGTTGACCATTTTAACCAGAAAGATTAGCCAACATCACCTTTTTCTCAGATAAAAGTAGTGCCTAGCAAGCCCAATAGTTGTTATGACTCAGTTGTTTTTTGATTGCAACACTAGTAGTCTTTTTCTTCTTCTCATGTGGATGTATGTCAAGCTGGTACAATCGGCCTCTTTCTATATGTCAAGTTGGTTCCTCTTTTTATAAGTTTCTACTTGCAAAATACTTTAGTTAGACAAGTTCTTAGCAACCTCAATACTTTGAATTGATGTTATTAGTCCCAGTTTTATTTGAACATATCAATAACAAAAAAAATGAAAATATATAATTTCCATTAATACAAAGTGTGTAACTTAAAATAATAATAATAAAAATTATTATTATAAAATTATATAAGAACTAAAACTTAACTTAATTAAATTATGAAATTAATGGTCAGAATAAGAAGTGTAAAATATCATTGTAATTAAATTAAAAATTAAAAATCTTATTTTGAAAATTCATTAATTCTAAATCATAAAAATAATAACTATTTATAATAGGTAATGAATGAAAAATATTCTAATTTGTTTTTGAGATTAATAAAAGAATAATTTACGAGCTGGA
>APFE030029286.1:20305-43687 GCA_000404065.3 Pinus taeda
TTATATTTTATTTTTTTAGACAAAAAAAAATGATTCTTCATTAATCAAATGAGAAATTATGTATGGCTTTATAGACGGCAGAAACCAAAGAGAAGTAGGTAAGTCCTTGAATCATACCAACACTAAACCAAAGAAGTAGAGAGAAAGTCACTAAGAACCAACATTGGCAACACCAAAAAACGACAGAGAAGGCCAAGACAGAGGAGAAAAGATAGACCAGACTAAGAAACAAAGGTATCCCCAAAATAAACAAAACAAAGGATCACAAAAGTGGAGGAGCCATATTCTTGTACAATGCCATCAACCCGAAGCTCAAAAAACATAAAACTAGGATAGAGAGTGATCCCTCTCTTAGATATAACATCAGCGACCAAGTTTTTCTGTCTGTATACATGCATGAAGGAGATATCAGAGAAGGAGGAACGAAGAGCCTTGAGTTTGATCACCCAATGGTGAAGTGAAGGAACCTCCAAGGAGTTCTGCCCCTACAACCAATCTATGGCCATATTAGAGTCTCCAGCAACCCTAAAAGAACCAATAGCAAGCCACACCACATTCTGAAGAATTCCACTATCTCAGCCCGACTGTTAGCTCCCCTGCCACCATTCGAGAAGAAAGGATATTCCCTACTAGAGCAGAGAAGGATACGATCCCCGCATCCACTTGAACCATCAGCAGAGGCCCCATCGAAGAAGTCCAAAGGAAAATGATCACCCAAATCCCTGAATAGAACAGAGCGTCATGGAGATAAGGGGAACCATAGACCAATTTCTGAAAAATGGTCGACAATTTTAATGCTAGTAGATTGGAAATCATAGAAAACATTCTCAAAAATAGAGGTGTTTCTGAAACACTAGATACCCCAAAAAACATATAAGGGAAGATCTCAGAATGGCCTTTATTCCAATTTTCAGTATATAGGCAATCCAAGATGGAAGACCAAATCCTATCAACCCTGATTTTTAGAAAAAACACCACTTGATCCCAAATAGACTTGGCATGTGGGCATCCCAAAAATAGATGTGTGATATTCTCAAAACTAGAGAAATAAAAATGGCATCAGCCCGGCCCATTATAGCCCCTTTTCATCAAATTCTCCCAAGTGAGAATGTGATTAAAAAGAGCCAACCAAGAAAAGAACTTGATCTTTAAGGGAGATTCCCATCTCCCAATAGCCACAGTCCACTCATCATTAGAGCAGGAACAAGGGGAACCAGAGATGTATGAATACATTTCACTAGCAGCAAGATTGTCATCAGTGGCACGTCCACCCCAGATAAGAGAATCAGACCTCTCAAATAGCACAATCCCTGCCTCGATGAGTTTTAGCCTATAGGACTCCCATTCGACTTCGAAAGCCATGTTGAGACCCAAATCCCAAGAATAAGGCCAAGAAGAGGAGGGAATTTGATTAGGGAACTGATGCTTAAGATCACCAAGATGGCAAATACCCATACCGTGAAGGGAGAGGATGATATGTGGGGATAGAGTATGATCACCAAAAAATCCCTTAATAGCATCTAATCCAATAAGGATCTTCTCACTGTTACCTACAAGCCACCTGAGGTTTCCACAAAACCAATATCTAGTAGCCATCAAGCTGCTCCAAATATATGATTTCCTCCACTTGAATGGGGCTCCTACAACAATCCATTCCTCCAAACTTTGTTGCAAGAGGTATTTATCGCAGATGATCTAACTCAAAATACCCCTCTCATTAAAATCCCTCCATAGATTATGAGTGAGAGGAGCTAGATTGAAATGTTTCATATCCCTCATACCCCACCCACCAACATCTAAAGGCCGAGTGATTGAATCTAGCTTGACTAGGTTAAATTTTTTAGAGGTTCTTGTTCCAAAACATAGAAACTTGGCAATAATAGTGTTAATTATGTTGATTATTGTCGAAGGCATAAGAAAAAGGTGCATCCAAAACACGGAGATGCCTTGAAGGACTGATTTTATCATGATCACCCTTCCTCCAAGGGTCATCCACCTATGATCCCATTGAGACAACTTGTTTTGGATTTTAATAATCAGCCACTCCTAGTCCAAAATCCTATAGTTTCCAAGCTTAAGGAAACAACCCAGATATTTGAAACCAGAGGATAGAGAAATAGCTTTAATCCCAAATAGGGTTGCAATTTGTGGGCTGACCACTACATCCTCCCCATCAATGATAAGCTCTTTCTTATCTTTATTAATAACAAGTCCAGAGGCCCTTCTGAATTGAGTTAAAATTTGAGGTAAAGTTTCCCATTCAGAAAACATAGAAGCTCCAAAACCAAGGGCATCATCCACAAAAAGTAAGTGAATAGTTGAGATAGTGGAAGAGGCCCTACATTTAGAGATATTACCCCTAAATTTAGTTTCACTTACACTTCCATTAAATGAGTCTATTACCAAGATATAGAGTAATGGGGAGAGGGAACATCCTTTTCTCAATCCCTTGTATATTTTAAAAAAATATATAGGGAACCCGTTGACTAAAACTGCTATTGATGCCGACGTCACACAGGCCATTATCCATCTCACATGCTGGAAGGGAAACCCAATTTTATGAAGAATCAGTCGCAAGAATTCCCAATCTATTTGATCATATGCCTGCAGAAGATCTATTTTCATGAGGCATGTTTTTTGCTTGTTTGATTGATCGAGTGTATGCACTCTTGGGCAATTGCAACATCATCTTGAATTTTTATATTAGGAAGAAAGCCAAATTTATTCGAACATATATATGGAGAAAGGATTTTTCTTAACTCAGATAGCTATAATTTTAAAAATCAATTTTTATACAGAGTTTCATAGAGAAATAGGTCTAAAGTCTGAAGAGGAGAAAGAGTTTGATTTTTTTGGAATTAAAGCAAGGAAGGTACTGTTTATAGCACCTGATATATATCCGAAAGTACAATGTTATTCTACCACTTACAGTAGCTCAGGCCCCATGATATAAAAAAAAGAGATATATAATTCAATAGGCCAACCATCAAGCCCCCGGCTACGATACTTGGATGTTTCTTTCATCGTTTGAATGAGCTCCTCTTCTAAAACAGGGCAGTCCATAAGTCTGATTTCCTCCTCATTGAAACATCTTGGATCTAAGTTTATCATTTCAACTTTTTCTAGGATATGGTCCTCCTCTTGTTCTTTGAATTGCAGTTTGAAGTAGTTATAAGCCTCTTGTTGAATGTCCTTAAGAGAGGAGAGATTTCTTCCTTTAGCATCCCTAACTTTCTAGATTGTGGTTGTAGCCTTACATTTAGATGTTTTTCAATGGAAAAATATCATTATTTTGTCCCCTCCTTTGATCCAGTCTACCCTGCTCTTAAGGCGCCATTCATCCTCTTGGGATTTGAGGATCTGATTCTTCTTTTCCATGAGCTCCAAAACCAATTTTTCTTTATGTTCAGAAAAGAAATTAGGATTTTTTGCATCCATAAAAGAATCCAAATCCTATTAAATCTTCAACAGTTCCTTTAAATGGGTCACCTTGTGTTTTCTAATCCAAACCTGAACTTTACCTGTAAGTCTCTTTAGTTTACAACTGAAAGACTCCATTTTCGATATGTATTCAGGACTTATAGGAAGATTCTAGGACTGAGAAACTAAGTCCTTAAAATCATGCTCTTCAATAGATTTGTCATTAAACTTAAAAGGTTAGGAGTTACGATTCTTAGCACCCCTCCATTGTATTGAAATAGCATGGTGATCAGAGACTTCAAAATAGAAGGATGAGGCTTCCAAATCTTCCATATGCATGATCAAGGACAGTTGAACTAATAATAAATCAATCCTTTTGGTGATCCCTTCAGCACTGAACCTCCCACTCCTCCATGAAGGACAAAGCGAATGAGGAGAAATGTCCTTAAGCAATTTTTGGTTGAATAATTCCTTAAATACCCAACAAGGGGATCAAACCTCACCTTTTGTCCCCAACATTTAGTGGCATCCATAATGACGTTAAGGTCCCTGGATATAATCAAATGTTCGAGGTCTAGGAGGCCACTCCTGTCGATTTTTCCCCATAATGATTTCCTGTTAGAGTAGGGTCTATATATGTTAAGGATTCTAGTCCTATGTCTCATCCCTAGAACATATCCAATTAAAATTATTCCAGCCTCTGATTTATATACTTTGAAGGAGCATTTTTCTTGATTCCAAAAAGTTGTCAATTCTCCAGAATTTCCTGTAGCGTTAGTGGCAAAAGAAATCCATTGAGGACACATTTTCAACAAAATTTCACACATGTCCTTTGAAATCATAGTCTCATGTAGAAAGATAAGGTCTAGAGTCTTTAATTGTATACAACAAAGAAAAAATCTAGAAGTCTGGGGAGATCCCAATTCCTTGATGTTCATGGACATTATTTTCATCATAAAGAATGTTAAAGGACATTATTTTCATCATAAAGAGGGTGAGCCAGGGAACTCTGCTCTAAGGTCACGACTATCTTTGTTAACCCTGATAGAGTGGCCCTCTGAGATAGGCCCTGGATCAAAGGAAGGATATAAAGTCTCCTATAAAGTCTCAAAGAAGTGATCATTCAACTCAACCCCCACATCTCCAGATAGTGAGACCTTTTTGTACTTAGTCTCCTTTTTCCTTTTGTTGGGAGGATTTTTAATCCCCTGTGCTTAGCGTTTCTTTCTACTTTTGTCCTAAAAAAATGTCCTCTAAATTGGCAGGGATTCTAGGCTTATTGTAGAGGCTCCAACAATACATTATAGGTACCATCTTCAATGGGTGCGAACCTGTGTTGGAAAACGTAAAAGGCAAACTAACTAGAGAAAAGAAACGACAACTAAAAAACTTTGGATACCGTTTCCTGGTTGTGATCTTTGGTCTAGAGAGGGTCCCTATGTTGGTCCCACTACAGCTTTCCATTTAGGTTGGACTTCCTCTAGAGCCTAGGATAATGCGTTGGGTTGCAGTAATGGCCCATCATCCTAAGGAGGGTTCAGAGGTTGTTCGATTTCCGCCTAAGTATTTTCGTTGGTTGAGGAACCAACATTTTGTGATTCAGGATTTTCCATATGTTGGGATGGATTATCATGGTGACCTAGACATGACTCTTCCACCAAGAGAGAAATGGGATGATTCAGGTAAAATCATTTTCAACAATTTCTAAGTTTTAACTATTTTTCTTTTGTTTTTTAAATCGTCCAAAACTGACAATAAAAAGTTTTAAATGTAGATGTGGGTCCATGATGACCAGCTTCTCTCCAGCCTTATGAGAGGAGACACCCTGCTGCGGTAGTACCAGCCCCACAGGACCATTCTACAAAGACCCTAACTGAATTAAAGAATCATCTCGAGCATTTGACAACAGATATTCCAGACATTGGCATAGATGATATTCCACTTAGGCTATAGCCATATGTGATTAGGGTCCCTGGACCTTTTAGGAGGTTCCTTTGTAGGGTGGCTCGAGCAGTGGTTTCTTATTTTGATCATCACCAGGGATAGGATGATCACTTTTGTTGACTCACATGACATTTTTTTCTTTTTGTACTATCATTTTTGCCGATCATAAGGTGTTTTTCAACCTATGATCGAAGACGATGTATATTTTGACACACTTATATGCTATGATATATCACTATTACTGGCTATCTTGTGTAACATGTTATGGAATGTTAAAAATTTACTGTTTTGGTTATTGCAAATGTGTATTTATCATATGAGAAGAAACTGCATCTGCTAATGTATTTAAATATCTTGGAATATGCTGATATTCAATGTAATCAAATTCACGTTCCAAGAGACAAACTCTCAAAAATAATCTTAATAACACTGGATTTCTAAAGGCATAAACCCTGTTAAGCTGTAATACAACGAGTTTAGAATCTAACCTAACAATCAAACTTTGAATCCCAAATGAGATGGATAGAGATAGTAACTCAATAACTGCACTATACTCTACAATGTTATTCATTGTTTGACCGAGGCTTACCCCATGCATAGATACTAACTTATCAGAGGGTGAACAAATAACCCAAGCTTCAGAAGAAATGTTCCGTGTACTACAACAAGCACCATCAACAAAACCAATGTAGGTTTCAAGAGACGTCGACGTCTGCAATATCAAGAGTAAAATCAAGATGAACAGTAATAATGATAAAAGCACTCTCTAAACTAAGCACACTTTCCTACTATAAAACACACCAGCTATAAAGTAACTAATTTAACAAAAATCTGCACACCAAAATTTAAGCATAATATCTCTTTAGATAAAGCCCATTTCTCGGTTTACCCAAAGAGACATTGTCAAAATCTACCAATTCATAGGCCCCTTTTGCCAGCTTTCGCATAAAAATATAAGGACCATGCCACGTAGGTAAAAATTTTCCAGCCCCTAGCTTATCGTTTGCTTGATCGTATACTAAAACTAGGTCTCCTTCCGAAAAATTATGAGGTGTAACATTTCGGTCGTACTGAGATTTTATTCATTTCACATGAGTCTTGATTGCTAATGCAAAATTGCATCGATTCTCATCTAACTGAGCTAAGTACAAAAAACGTTTTTCCTCTTCAGAAGTGGTTGAGAGTAATTCTACAGCTATTTTCAATGATGAAATTTCGCATTCAATGGGTAACACTGCTTCCAAATCATAAACCAATTGAAAAAGAGTGAAACCAGTCGATGTTTTTACTGAGGTTCGATATGCCCAAAGTGATGAAAATAACATGTTATGCCAATTCGACCTATCAATACCTTTGATTCGTTGGATCATAGTGATTAAAACTTTATTGATAGCTTCAACCAGACCATTAGGCTGTGGATAATATGGAGTAGAACTATCGTGACGCAGGCCAAGTTAATTTGCTAGTTTAGTCATCATGATGTTTCGAAAATGACTCCCATGATCAGTAATAATAGCTTGAGGAACACTGAATCTAGCAATTATATGATTGAATACAAAAGTTGCAGTAGTTTTGCCATCTACCGAAAATGTAGGCATCGCCTCAGCCCACTTAGTAAAATAATCTATCGCAAGGATGATATACACATGCCCCCCATCCGAGTGAGGGTTACATGTAATAAAGTCAATACCCCACTTTGCGAAAGGATTGACAAAAATTATAGGGTGGATAGGAGCGGGTCAAGCATGCATCTTACGATAAAAAAAATTGACAATTGTGGCATTTCCAGACTGCATAGATACAATCTTTGAATAAGGATGGCCATAAATAACCAACATGCAATATCTTTTGGGTTGTGGCATACCCAGACATATGATCACCACATGCTCCAGAGTGATAGCCATTTAGAACCTTTTCAGCTTCTTCATGAGTCAGACAATGTCGGAAAATAGAATCTTCCCCATGATGATAGATTGTATCTCTAATAATATTGTATTGTTGGGATTGGAAATGTATTTTCCTTTGTTGAGATTGTGAGATTTCAGGCTGAAATGATTGGGTTTTGAGATAAATAATAATATCTCCATACCATGGATCAAGAGTACTGATAAGAAACAAGGATTCGTCCGCAATGGGCTCTTCTGTCGCAGTTTCAGTATTAGTACGCGGGAAATCACACATCAGTTCTGCAAAAACCAAAGATTTCTTTGCCTTGGATTTTTCAAATTCCAAGTCAAATTCCTATAGGATAAGTATCCATTTGGAATACTTGCCCCCTAGCAATTTTTTGGTCAAGATATACATGATAGGGTTACAGTCAGAAATTATCGTGGTTTTGCGTAATAAGATGTAGTGACAAAATATTTGGACAACTTGAACAGCTGCCAAGGCCAATTTCTCCACATGCGAATATTTAAGCTCAATCAGATTTAAGGTTCAAATAAGATAGTAAATCACATGTTCACTGTTGAATTCATCATCTTGGTCTAAAACCATCCTAATGGTGGAATGAGAAGCGGCGAGGTACAAAAAGTAATCCTGGTTGTAGTTGGGAGGATGTAATAATGGTGCATGGGTTAATGCGTGTTTAAGTGTATCAAAATATTTTTTAGGTATCTCATCCCAAAAAAATGGAGTATTCTGTTTCAACAACCTGGTGAAACCTTTTGTTATCTCAGCATAGTTAGGAATGAAATGACGTAAAAGTTTTGCTTTCCCTTGCAAACTTTGGATTTGGCAAAGAGTCGAAGGAGGAGGTAATTTGACGATAGCTTCAACCTTCGAGGGAATGACATGAATGCTAGCTTTTGAAACGAAAAATCCCAGTAAACGACCCATTTCTGCACAGAAAACGCATTTGTGTGGATTCAGGCGAATTCGATAATGCCTACATCTCATAAAGATAACTCGTAAATGAGTGAGATGATCGGCTCTACATAATGAATGGGTAGGTAAATCATCAAGATAAGGTTGCACAATGTGCTTGATGTCATGAAAATCGTAATACATAGCCCTTTGAAAAGTTTCTCCAGCGTTCTGCAATCCAAAAGGTAATTTTCAATAAGCAAATGTCCCCCATGGACAAATGAAAGTTGTTTTAGGTTTATCAATAGGGAGTATGTTGATTTGATTGTAACCAGAAAAACCATCCATAAAGGAGAAAATTCACTACCGACCCAATCATCAATAATTTGATCGATATAGGGGGTTGGATAATTGTCTTTAGGACAAGCTCGATTAATATCCCTATAATCGATACATATTATTATCGTTCCTTGATTTTTGTTAACAGGGACAATATTCGATACCCAGTCCATTAAAGGAATTGGATAAACGAAACCTACTCGAAGTAATTTCTCAACTTCAGCTTTAATAGCAGCAGCTTTTCTTGGATGTATTTGACGCAAACATTGCTGGACAGGTTTAGCATCTGGGTAACTTATAATTTCATGGACAACAATTGATGGATCGATTCCTGGCATTCTTCATATGTCTAGGTAAACATGTCATGGAATTCTTGAAATAGGGCTTTATAAGTTTGGATTCCATTATCCGTACAGGAAACACCTATATGAATGTTTTCAATAATTCTGGGTTTAACTGAAATGTCAATAGGAACTGTTCGAGAAATATTTCCCAAATTTAACTCAGAATCAGGATGTTGTATTGGATTCTGTGGTTCTTTTACATAGTCAGTAGTAAAAATAGATAAAAATTCATTTTCAAAATGATCAAGCTCAGGTAAAAACAAAGATTGATGATGAAGATCTTCCCATGGTAGATCATCAACAGACAAAAGTTCACAAATCTTCTCATTAGTATGAACAGGATCAAAAAATGTTGTTGAAGTTAAGGTTGATATCAAAAATGATTCCCCATGGACGACATTCATTGGATCAGATTTGGTTGAGCAAGAGTCAGAAAATGACTGTACAGCCTAATATGAAATTTCAAAGGGACTCGAAATGAATCCACCTCAGAATCGAAAGATACGATCCAAGGATCATCAAAAGCAATAGTGTTCGATGAAATCATATGAATAGTTGCAATATAAGGTGATACGTTAGGAGGAGGGAAGGGAAAATTTCCTAGTAAAACATAATCTTTAATTAAACCTACCCCAACATCCTTGTAAGGGATAGTTGTTTTACTGACATGCTGAATACTATCTGAAGAGGCTAGGTCAGATGAAAAATAAGTCAACTAGTCTATCGTAACGATATTTCTATTATGAGGGAAATTGATAAGCTGAAAGACCGATGAAACAATAGTAGTCATAGCATAAGACCAACTGTGACCCAAGAGAAGATTGTAATCTAGAGGGGCATCAACCACTTCCACATCAGGATTTACAGTTTTTCCTTCGACCCCTATAGGTAAATCCTATAAAATTCCAAAATGATGGAACCCTCGGCCATCGAAAGCCTTTAGAATCGTCAGAGACTGATTGAGTGTAGGAGAACCAAGCGATCTCCAACACTGGATCGACATAAGACACGTAGAATCTCCCTCATCAATCACAGTCCGAAAGCAAGGTTTGTTTTTTACTAACACTAGAATCTGGAAAGCCATTTGATGAGGTAGGCAGGGTGTACTATTCTCTAAATCGAAGATTCTTAGGTTCTAATCCTCAATATCAACAGCTCCTATAGTAGAAAATAGTAATTTACGTTGTTCTAGGCATGATTGCAGCACCTCCAAAGCCGACATTGTCGAAGGAGAAATAGCTAAATCTTCAACAATGTTATAATTCTGAGCAGCTTTCACATGTTGATTGAAAGATGATTTCAAAAGTATACCTTTAGCAGGTGGTTTGATTACTAAGTGAGGGTTAGGTTTCTCGATTTGGAGTGGATCAGAACCAGGAGGAGTTGTAGTTGATGGGTTTGAATTAGAAGATTCTGCTTCTTTACCACCAACAAGATTTTACTACCATAATCTTATGATCGCGTCACAATCCTGACATGAGACATCATCATAATGGTTTCTTCTGAGGCATTTGAGGAAGAATCAATCATCTTACTATCTTGACTAGGAAGAGGATCCTTCAAGAGAGTAGGCGTTTGAGAACCTTTAATGATTTTCGCAACCTCTGCTCGATGTGGGCAGTCTCTTGTAAAATTATCCCCATCACAAATGAAACAAGGATAGCTAGGTTTACGTTTCTCGTCAGTAGATTCATTTTTATATGTTTTCTCTTTTGAGTTTTGTTTATTTTTCTTCTTCCCCTTCTTTTTACCACCGAATTTTGATTTGGTTGTAGATGATTCTATGACATGGATATCGGTAGGAATTTCAGTGGAAGAGTCTCTTGTCGGGGAATCTGGTAAGGTTATAAAAGGAGAAGAATTATTTGAAGATTTTTTCTTGCTTTTGGTACTAACTAAACCAATCATATCATCAGCAGCACGAGACCCTGAAGGAGCTACGGTTATTTGATTGTGTTTTCAAAGGTCGAGGATTTTTTCATGTAAAGTACCTGATTGCATATAAATGAGGTCAAGGTACTGAGCTTGAGAAATTACTTGCTCTTTAGTAACAATTCCTTCCTTAGCTACATCTTCAATGATTTTAGGTAATAATGATATAACAAACCATTCTGCTAAAATTTGATCTGGAACAAAATCTTTCACTAAACGCCTTCTACGTCACCATTCATGAATATTACCAGAAATATATGTGGACGTGGATTGTTTTAATGAACTTAACAATTTCGTGCCATTGTCGTATCTGACAGGCAACTGAAAATGAGTTAAGAAAGAAGTGGCTAACTGAATAAAATTATAAAAAGAGCCTCGTGGTAACTCAATGTACCATTTGGCAGCAAGACCAATCAAAGTTCATTGAAAAAGATGTAAGTGAATTGAATCATCAATAATGGAATTAGATGCACACCAAAGGTGATAGGTCATCACATGATTTGAAAGATATCATTGGGCAACTTATTAGGCATTGGCAGCCAATACCGAAGATAATGAATTGTATCATTCATAAGGCGTGACAGATCAAGTAAATCCAAAGTTGCAATAAATGGTAACTCATGGTTAGGGTCACAAAAACCTTGGGTAACAAGACCAGCCCTAGGAGGAGGATATCCAAGATAAATTAGAATTGGATTTTTATTTGTAATATTATAACCTCCTGGGAAACCATGATTAACCGGACCAAACTGGGTGTGTAGAGGCTACTAATAAATATAGCTAGGGTACGGTTGATATTGATAAGTTGGGTTTTGTACAGTAGGACCGAATTTATACTATCCCTGGTACGGTTGATAAGTAAATTGTGGTTGACTTGTGACAACCGTACATGGATTAGGCTGTCCTACAGGCATCTGGACTGAAGTCTGAACTATGGGTCCTAACTATGGTAAATCGGCCTAAGGAGTTTGCACTGACACAGGAACAGTAGAAACTAGAGCTACTGACACTCCAGAAACAGGCGGGGCAGATTGAACTGAAACTGCAGTAGTTGCAACAGCAGTTTGAGGCGGAGTTCGAGGTGAACTAGGCCCGGGCTGATGAACTACACCAAGTGCAGCAGTTTGAATAGTAGGTTGGACAGGTTGCTGGGTTGGACCAGAAACCAAAGGTTGTCTAGGTTTACTTGATAACTGCACATTAGGTTGCAAAGTCTGTTTAGTTTCAGATGGATCCCACACCATGTTCATTCTAGGGTATGGACCCATGAAAGTTTGAGCATATGGAGGACCATAACCGACTTGAGCATAGGGCTGATAATTAAGTGGTACATTTCCAGCTCCTTGTACAAATGGTTGACCAGAAGGTGGTTGGAAACCTTGACTTGAGTACTAACCTTAAGGTATGTACTGTCCCGAAGGACTATACTATCCTTGAGGTTGCCCCCCAAACAGTAACTAACTACCTTGAGGTTGCCCTCCAAGTGGTAACTGACTACCTTGAGGTTTCCCTTCAGGCGGTAACTAACTACCTTGAGGTTGTGGATTTGGAATAGTACCAGACATCATAAGAATTTCTTCTACGCTCAACGCTTGAGTTCCGTTATTACCAGTTGATATCTCATGTTCAATTGGTTGAGGAGATGCTCTTGAAAAAGTACCAGTGAGTGACTGATACCCCGAAGGAACAGAAGGACCACCATATAAAAATGTTTCCAGTGTTTGGGAAAGCATAGATGACTGTCTCGACATATTCAAAGGAGGATAATAACCTCTGGGCGTAGGGTGAAATGGAATTCGAGGTGGTGACAAACTAAGACCCGGGTTTTCTAAAAAAAAATTCAATGATACGTACCAAGCATCACTCCTAAAAGGACTGTAGAAAATTGATTCATGCTCCCTAAGATCTAAAGTTGGTTGATTTTCAGGGAGAGTTATATCTTCGTTTGGACTAACAAGTTCTTCAATAGAAATGAGTCTAGAAGGGAGATTTTGGGTAATGATATTCCCTACCCTGGGTGAACCAGGACCACTAGAAGTTGGAGAAGCAAATCCTGAAGATGGAGTTGCAACAGGTTCAGTTTCATGCTAAGAAATTTCAGGTTCTTCAACTAATTCACTGGTAGGAGAAATACTACCAGTAACTTCCGAAAATGAAATTGGTTTAGAAATATACTCTGTTTCTTAAGCTTGATAATCAGGATGAATAATTAAAGAAGACTCTCCGGCTTCTGATGACCCAACTCTATTGTCACTAGGTGATACAAGAGCTCGTATCCCTTCAAGCTGGCTTGGTGTATACTCAAGAGGTTGCCCCCAAAGTCTATGGGATTGTCTTGGTAATTTAGCCAAGATTAAATATTTAATTACTCACATGCAAACAAAGAAAATTTCAATAAAACCACCTAAAGTCTCTAAAGAACCAAACAATTTAATCACACACTTAAAAAATCTAAGAGTTTAGACCACACACAAACAGTAACTTCCCGTACTAAAACACTATTTGGTGATGAAATCCAATGTCGTAGAATTTAATACAGAAAGGTCGGTTGGAACAGTTACCTTGAAAACCTGCTTAATGAAACAGACTGGCACAAGTTTCTTTACAAAACCATATTGAGTGAGGAGAACCCCCCAGAGAGTCCAAGTGAGTCTAGTCGACGTCCGCTCTAGATACAGTGAGACTCGTCCTTCGCCACCACCTTAGGAAATAATCTTAAGTTTATGGACACCAAGGTTTCCAATAGCAACAAATACAACTGGGGGAACAGTCTACGATCCGATCTACGCACAAGGGAAGAGTAACAAAGCTCAATCCCCTTGAAGGCTCCTCGACATGATCATTCTGAATTTTACCAACAAGTGACCCTAGGCTCCTCGACAATGGTTAATTTGAGGTTTACCGTTTATTATACACGCAAGTCTTCTATCCTTCCCAATGAGACAGACTTGATTATTTCAAGGGTTCAGACATGATCTCGTGATTGACTCCTTTAAGAGAAGCCTCCCAGATTATAACAATTACAACTGAATTTATTTCCTACCACAAGATATAGCTAGTTGTTTGTTTTAAATATCTTGGAGAGTTAATTACTCCCTACTCCAAGATACTAGCCTAAGCTATATTGGTGATAAGAGCCCTAGAAATAAAAAGATTGCTAGATAAATTTTAATTAAGTGTAATTTTATGGATTGTTCTTTAAGTCAATAGGTATGGAAATGAAACTTTGATGGTGTGAAGACTCGACTCCAAAAACACTAAAAAATATGCACCTAAAATGATAAATAATTCGTTTTTCTTTCAATGAATTTCTAGCTAAAAGAAAGAGTTCAGGAATGCAATTCTTTGAGAGACAAATCCTTCTTTCAACATGTAAATGAAAAGAAAATCTTCTTGTCTTTTTCAATAATAACTCAAAACGAGACTACTAATTATGCTCACAATAAATCCCTTTCCTTTTCAACACTCAAAACTACAAAAACAATTTCTTTCAAAAGAGATCTACAATTCCTAGAAAACACACAAAACTAAAAAAACTAATCTTGAGATCTAAAAACTTCTTAGAACCTAATTGAAATAAAAGCTTCAATTATTTTTTAGGACATTTTAATTAGTTTTTCAGTAAACTAAGGATTAATTCGTTCAGAATAACAAATCAATCAAAAAACATCCAGATATGTTTTCTTTTATGAAAATGAAATTCAAAACTTATAACCAAGTTCGTTCAAAGATTTGCAAAGAGAAAACAAAATCTATTTCTCACCAAGGACAGATTTCACAAACCAGTCAGACTCATCAAGAAGACAAAAAGAGACCAGGGTAATCTAAGGTTTCTTAGGCTTCTGATTTTTGAGTTAATACAGAGACCAAGTGAAAACCACTCCATGCATGCAAAACTTCTAGGAAATCATCTAAAACAAAAATGCCAATGGAACTCACTCATAAGAGATTTTTGATAGAACACATGTAGATCGGGGTAGACACTAAAAGTCGTAAATGGAACCTAACTTAACTGGAAGAAAACATTTTAGGTTTTTTAAAAATTTTGACAGGGTCCGCAGGCTTCCAGAAGAACCAGATGTGGTACCGCTCTGTGTACTAAAGGAAAAGTGTGGAGATGCCTGAACTGTCTGTAAATAGAAAGTGCAGTTCCGTGAAAACTTCGAAAAAACAAAAAATAATCCAGATCCTAAAAACTACCCAATCCCACACACATCAAGCAAAAACCAAAAACAATAACAAGTTTCTCAAGTCAAAGACAAAGGAAAATCAAAAACCAAATTCAGTTCCCCAACGGAGTCGCCAATTTGTTGGCCGGATAAATTCATCTTGCAGACAAGGGCGATCTCCCTAGTATCAAAAGATATCTAGTAACAATCAGGACAAGCAAATCTATCTTTCTCTAAACATATACGATTCATAACAAAAACTATAGAGGTGCTTAGACCCTACCTTAAGTCCAATGCTAGTTTGTAGCAATCATCCTTCAACCGTCCGAAAGAGTTTCTTTTTGAGAACCTGCAATCAAAAAGAAGCACACATCAAATAACACCTGCATAGCTAATATCATAAATCATGTTCATTATGGTGATTAAGGAATCCATAAAACACAACTTATTGAGAAAAACAAACTTATTTGTATTAACTTTGAAATAGAAGAAATTTACAACCTTTTCAACCTTGATGTTGTACAAGCTCTTCCCAGGGTCCGAAATAGGAATCTGCTTTACTTTGACAAGCCTCACAGTCTTCCAAATGATATCAAAGAGGTATGTAATCTCTCCTCACAAAATCTCAATTAGGAAGACTAAGTTCCAACAGCATTTCACCTCAAA
Source organism: Pinus taeda (assembly GCA_000404065.3). Lineage (NCBI taxonomy): Eukaryota > Viridiplantae > Streptophyta > Pinopsida > Pinales > Pinaceae > Pinus > Pinus taeda. Next base: position 35,925 of record APFE030029286.1, read on the forward strand.
AATTTTCAGCTTTCAACCTCCCCAGTAACTAGCCCAATGCTTCATGTTATAGTGCAAAGGAAGGAAGTTATAGGTCCACCTATGAAGGGATAGAGTCCTCCTTCAAAGGGATAAGCTCCTCACATCAAGGGGTTAGCTCCTTAAGGTATGGGATGCATGAACCTTAAAGGACCAAACTTGCCACCTTAAGATTCCTTCTAGAAGCTTCTAGAAATGACTCAAAGTGAGTTTTTAAGAATATACTTGCACCTTTTTAACTTTTACATGGGTCTGCACCCATAACACAAAGACAGAGCGGTCAGGTGCGCAGGGAACATGACCATTAGGTGTGGGACCACAGGTAACGGTAAGAGAAAGTCTGGAACCAGAGTTTTAGAGACTTTTAAGGGCTTTGCCTTATTTTCAAGGCTTGATATGAGGAATTGAGGCTTAAGACTTGCAAAGGAGGAAAGTATGAGTGATAATGAACTCATGCAGATTGCAGAATACTAAGGTGACAATTTTTTGTGCAACACTAATCCAAGGTGAAAACCTTCTTAAACTAAGGCTTAATGTTCTTAATTAAGTTTTATATGGAAATGTTACATTTGGCTAACCACAGTTTGACCCTTAATTAATCCTTTCCCTCGGGACTTTATACACCCTCATAAACTTTAGTTAATCTTTATGCCCCATGCATATAACCAAACCCCACTCTTTAACTTTGCTTATATTTGAACTTAGCCCAAAAAAAATTTATCCGCTTTATTTCTATTATAATTCTTATATAATATAAATACTCCATAAAGCATACGTGAACCTTACCTTTCCACCAATCCACGGCCTTTGCACATTTTCTAAAGCTCTACCTTTGTCACATTCATCTTCCATCATTGATTTCACTCCATCAGATTAACAACTGTCACGTCATATCGCCACTTAAACCCATTCAAAACTGGAACTAAAATCACTTAACTCACGTTGATAAACCTCTAGGGTCCACTCAAGCCCAAGCATTATCGGCTTCAATCTCCACCGTTGATCTCATCCTTCAATCTGATGGTTGATGATACACCCAAGCATCGCACATCGCAAACATATTTTCTTAAGGCCAAGGTTCATCCACTTATGAAATATTGTGATGCGAAACTAATCACCAATCCTCCACCATTGATCAAAGCACACTTGATCCAACAGTTAACAACAATATTGGGTGAGGCACTTCCACGAGGATTACCTGCCGATAAAGCGGTTTCCTCTCTCCTCCGACATGCTATGTCTCAACTGCTAAATGGAATCAAGTGACTACCCCGAATTACCACTTACCACTTTTTCTCCACCCAATAAATAGCTTCCACTTAAAAAACCACCCTCTTCCTTAACTATTGCACGAGTTGATTGGTGTGTGATGACTGTTAGATATAAGAGGCCATCAAATCTACAGTTTGTGGGACTTCAACTATCACATGGATTAAAACGGCCTTAACCCCTGCAGTTGACTATGATCTAAGAGTTTTAATATGAGATCAACAATTAGGATTGAGTGCGGGACTTCAGCCACGATCAAGGAAATTCATATTCTCCTACCCTCGTAGTTGTTGATCACCATCAATCTAATATATCTATGGATCTGACACATCCATTTCTCCGCCATTCTTCTTCCACCATTAATATTTGTCGATCTAAATGATCTGATGCTCCTATGTACATTCACTTCCTTCCTTCATGCCTTTATATGGTTTCTCAAAGTTCTCTGTGGTTTCGGGTTCCTCCAGGGTTTAGGGTATTTAGTTGTCCTACAACACAACCCCCTCTTGGACTTAACTCCACATACTTTAATCACTGTCACTCCTGAATCTCAACTATGATCCTTTGAATGGATTCAAGCGATCCAATATGATCCTTCATATCACTTATTCTCTATGTTTTGCTCGAACTCCACCTACAACCTCTGTTACACAAAACATACTCTAGTTCAAACATAGGTTATAACTAAATTACTCCATACACACCCATTAACTCAGAATTGAGTTGTTTGTATTAATAAAAAGGTTTTTATACATGAACTCTCTCCTTGGCCTGATATTCTGTAGCAGGGGCCTCTGTTTTCCTAACTGCTCGTAAACCTCTAACTCACAACCTATAACTATCTAACCAACTAACTATCTAACTTGACTATGCATTTTTAGGCTTACAGTTATACAAAAGGATTCTATAACCAATTCCTGGTTTAGATCCATAAACTTCTCAACAAAATCCTAAAATCTCTTCCTTATCTCTAAGGATCCTCTCTAATCCTGAAAATCATGAACTAACTCCTAATTTAAGTTTTACAACTGATTCTCAAATCTTTCAACTATCCTAAATCTCCCATGTTCTCCAACATTCGAGAAAATTTTACAAATATGCCTCACTATACTTAGTTAAATCCCTATCTAGCTTCTCTCATTAAACCACTCAAAACCTTAATAATTACATTAATTCAACACTTAGGAAACCAACTTCCTTAAAACACAAGACCCCCTATGTCTACTAAAATACAATGACTCTTCTGAGCTAAATGCTCCTGCGTTAATATGAAATGAAGGTAAGAATGATTAATGAATTATGTGGAGGGAAAGTGTAACCTACAAGAGTTGATTTCTTGTGCTCTAACAATGCACAATGCGCAATGTGAAGGGAGATTTCCTCAAGAGGGAAGCAAAGGGAAATTGTAAGCAACAAGAGGCTCATAATGCGAATTGAAAGTGCACAATGTGCTCATCACTTGACTAAATGTTAAAGGTGTTCATAGCTTGCACACGATGTGAGGACAAGGAAGAAGCCCAAAATTAACTAAGTGTTAGATTAGTGACACAAGAAGGAGAAGGTTAGAGCATGCAAATAGGTCCCAAACATGATCACACATACACATTTATAATCAAACTCATTTCAAGGATATGAACAATACCCAAAACCAACATGCATACATTAAAGTGGCCAGAAAATGACACTTTCGTCGAAGTTCAATAGTTAGGAATTAAGCCTTTGTGACACAAGTTTCAACTGTAATCAAAAGGTGTTATGCTATGAGAGTTTCCATCACATGTTCTTATGATAGATAACATCAACTTGTGCAAGAGAGTGTGTTGGAGCTACCTATAAAATGTGTTCCAAGGTGCTCTTAAGATATGAAAAAGAAAGTGACACCAACATATGCAAGAGTGAAAGAAAAACATGCAAAAACACAAGTGACACATGCAAGAATTAAAGCAAGAAAAAGTGACACTTGAGAAAACGATGATAAAGTGAAAATGAAAGATGCTAAAGAAAAACAAACAATTGATAAACTAACCTGGATGATAGCACACTTCATCCACGAATGAGAGAATTCTCCTTGTGCTCCAGATGTGTTTAGAGCTCAAAAGAAAAAGATGAATGTGAGATAATATTTGAGTTGGACTTTTTATATAGGGAGAGCAAACATGCAATTAGGATTTGTGAGTGAACTTAGTGCATGTTCAGAAACTAGGAGTTAAGAGTGAATTGAATCCAACTAAGAGGTGTGACATTTTTGACTTGAAGAAGTATAATATCACTTTCAACAAGGAGTTCTCAATCACTATCTACATAGGATGTCATTACGCTGTCATTGGGAAACATACAATCATTAACAATGAGAATTGTACAATCGTTGTTGGCGGGGACTATGCAATCACTAATGGTAAGGATTAGGAAATCACTATTGGTAGGACTTCACAATCACTATCGGCAAGGATGACACGTTGACTATTAACAAAGAGTGTGCAACATAGTCATTATGAAGTGCAGTTAGCCTAACTTTGCATGCACACTTGTGAAGACATTAAGAGTTGGGCATGTGAAAGAAGGAAGATAGGCACTTAGGTTTTCTTAAGAATACTTGAATACTTAGACAACATGAGCGAGCATGACATTAATGGTTTGAAATGAAGGATTGCATGATCATAACGAGTCTCAATAATTTGAAGCTAAGAAAATTTTGGAGGGGGTTGTAGCAACTACAACAATTTCCTAACCCCACTTAACTATATCCTGGTCTTGAGCAATGCTAATTTGATGACTTTGTAACCCTTGAGCAAGAATGGTCCAAGAATTCAAGGTTGGGAGTGTCACCCAATCCTCTATAATTTTCCATAAATTTTCTATTCTAGTGTAGTGTTACTCTAAAGTAAATTCATCTAGCCCTCAGAGTTTCCCATGGTCCCCGAGCCATGACATCTATTTACAAGTGTTTTCTAGAAGAGAGTGGTGTGGCCATTACTATTCTCACATAAAGCATCGATTTGGATAAGAATATAGTTCTCACATGCTAAATTCCATATTGAGGAGCCTAAGGGATACTCTGTAACTCTTAAATTTTCCAACTAAGAAGTGTTGTGATAATATTTCATGTCCCAAATTATTTCCAAATTTCATTGCCTCCCTAAAGCCACCTCAACCATATTTTATCTCCCAATGACATGTTCAAGATCTTTGGGTCTCTCAGTCCCAAACCCCCAAGCCAGTTTGGGAACATAAATATTTTCCCAAACAACAATTGACCATTTTTTTCTTTCTTAGCTCCTCTCCATAGAAAATTTCTATAGAGGGTAGCAATGGATTTGAAGATTTTATTTATTTGTTAATGACTTTTCCTTCTTCCATTATCAAGGCATCAATACATCAATCATAATGATATGTTGTTTCATTTGCTACATGCAAGTGTCCAAGGCATGTTTTCTTTGGACATATTACCAAATTACTTTCTATTCCATTCTAAGTTTGACTTTAAATTCCTTGAGATTAAGTAGAAGATATACATAGAACTTCATCCTTGGACCTACAATTCTTCCCACCAACTTTTGGATTTAGACCATAAATCGAGATATTGTATCCAAATCCTTCAAATTTAAAGGGTTGACTACAAGGAGCCATTTTCAAGCTAACTCCAAGCAAATTGGCTAGTGGTTTGAGCTAATACTTGGCAGAATAACGAATCTAGCAAAATGATCACGTTCACATAGGTATTCAGATAGTACAAATCAATCTAGTCTACTAGATACCTGAAGTCTCCCTCCCCTATAGTTATTCCAAGTATACACACTATTAATAGTATTTAGATTGTCCACTTGAAGTTGATGAACGAGGTTAGAAAAATTTTGTGCCTTAGGATCGATTCTTTTGATTCCCTTTCCTACCCCTTCTTCTCTTCCAGGGATTTAATAAGGTTGAAATCCCCACCAACAACTCAAAGTGGTCAATATACTATGTGTGTAAAATACTATAAAATGGAGTTACATGTTCAATATCATTTCTCCTCCATTACTTTTAATTATGAATTATAAATAGAAATATGGTATTTACCTAATAGATTTTAATTAACCAATATGATTTCTAATTGAAAGTAGATTTCCATTATCCATGAGTTCATTAGTTAATCTATGCACTTAATAGAGTGTCTTGGATAAGCAATTGAAATACTATTTAATTTTAGCTTGAATTTAATCATTATGATATTTAAGCTTCCATGAGTAATAAAATGAGACGGAAACAAAAAATCTTAATGCTTTTTTGTGCCACTAAAAGCATAATTTGTACCATTAACTAATGCATAGGAAAAAATAGTTTATATAAAAAAAAAAACTTATTCAATTTATAGATAAACATTATAAAATATTAAAAGGAATATATAAATTTTCATAAATACTACCACGAATTACTACTTAACTTTTTCTCCACCCGATAAACAGCTTCCACTTAAAAACCACATTCTTGCTTAACTATTGCACGAGCTAATTAGCATGCGATGACTGTTAGATATAAGAGGCCATCAAATCTACGGTTTGTGGGACTTCAACTAGCGCACGGATTAAAACGGCCTTAACCCCTACAGTTGATTGTGATTTAAGAGTTTGAATATGAGATCGAAAACTAGGATTGAGTGAGGTACTTCAGCCATGATCAAGGAAATTTGTACTCTCCTACCCCCACAGTTGTTGATCACCATCAATCTAGTACATCTGTCGATCTGACGATCCACATCCATTCCTCCGCCATTGTTCTTCTGCCATTGATATTCATCGACCTAAACAATCCGTTGCTCCTATGTACATTTACTTCCTTCCTTCGTGCCTTTACGTAGTTTCTCAAAGTTCTCTGTGGTTTCGGGTTCCTCCAGGGTTTAGGGTATTTAGTTGTCCTGCAACACAAACCCTCCTTGGACTTAACTCTTCATACTTTAATCACTGTCACTCCCGAATCTCAACTATGATCCTTTGAATGGATTCAAGTGATCCAATATGATCCTTCATATCACTTATTCTCTGTGTTTTGCTCGAACTCCACCTACAACCTCTGTTACACAAAACTTACTCTACTTCACACACAGATTATAACTAAATTACTCCATACACACCCATAAACTCATAATTGAGTTGTTTGTATTAATAAATAGGTATTTACACATGAACTCTGTCCTTGGCCTGATCTTCTGTAGCAGTGGCCTTTGTTTTATTAACTACCCGTAAACCTCTAACTCACAACCTATAACTATCTAACCAGCTAACTATATAACTTGACTATGCCTTTTAGGCAATTATACAAAAGGATTCTATAACCAATTCCTGGTTTAGATCCATAAACTTCTCAACAAAATCCTAAAATCTTTTCCTTATCTCTAAGGATCCTCTCTAATCCACAAAATCATGAACTAACTCCTAATCTAAGTTTTACAATTGATTCTCAAATCTTTCAACTATCCTAAATCTCTCATGTTCTCCAACATTCGAGAACATTTTACAAATATGCCTCACTATACTTAATTAAATCCCTATTCTATCTTCTCTCATTAAAACTACTCAAAACCTTAATAATTACATTAATTCAACACTTAGGAAACCAACTTCCTTAAAACACAAGACCCCCTATGTCTACTAGAATACAATGACTCTTCTGAGATGATTGCTCCTACGTCAATATGAAATGAAGGCAAGAATGATTAAGGAATTGCGTGGACGGAAAGTGTAAGAAACAAGGGTTGATTGATTGTGCTCTAACAATGCACAATGTGCAATGTGAAAGGAGATTTCCTCAAGAGGGGCGCAAAGGGAAATTGTAAGAAACAAGAGGCTCATAAATGTGAATTGAAAGTGCACAATGTGCTCATCACTTGACTAAATGTTAAAGGTGTTCATAACTTGCACACGATGTGATGACAAGGAAGAAGCCCAAAATTAACTAAGTGTTAGATTAGCGACACAAGAAGGAGAAGGTCAAAACATGCAAATAGGTCCCAAGCATGATCACACATACACTTTACAATAAAACACATTTCAAGGATATACACAGTACCCAAAACCAACATGCATACCTTAAAGTGGCAATAAAATGACACTTTACTCCAAGTGCATTAGTTAGGAATTAAGCCTTTATGACACAAGTGTCAACTGTAATCAAATGGTGTTATGCTATGAGAGTTCCCCTCAGATGTTCTTATCATAGATAACATCAACTTGTGCAAGATAGTGTGTTGGAGCTACCTATAAAAGGTGTTCCAAGGTGCTCTTAAGATATGCAAAAGAAGGCAACACCAACATATGCAAGAGTGAAATCAAAACATGCAAAAACAAAAGTAAACACAAGTGACACATGCAAGAATTAAAGGAGGAAAAGGTGACACTTCAAAAAAGGAAGATAAAGTGAAAATGAAATATGTTAAAGAAAAAACAGCAATTGATAAACTAACCCGGATGATAGCACACTTCAACCTTGAATGAGAGAATTCT
>APFE030029312.1:5956-45874 GCA_000404065.3 Pinus taeda
CTAGCAAAAGAAGATTCAAAAGAGGAGATCAAAGAACCATGGGCTGCACTTGATGAAGAGAAGACTTCAAAACCAGACATCGAGAGAGTTCCCTCATGGTTACCATCAAATCTTCCATGTATTCAAGAGAAAACTCATGAAAAAGAGGAAGATGTGAAGGTCATGATAGAAGGAGATATGGAGAATGATCCAGATCAGCAAAAGGACCAAGGATATTAGAGCTATATTGAGATATGGTTTTAGACGGTCACTAAGTTGCAGCAGTACTCTCTTCCTCAGCTATGCTCGATCCCTTCAAAGTCAAATCATTTGTTCTCTGAAATCTGGATACCTGTCAAAGCATGCATTTTGAGCCTCCACATCATTTTGTCTCTAATCTTGATGTGCACATGGTTCCATTGGAAGTATTCTTATACTTGAGAACGATTTTTTTTTTCAAGTCGGGTAGGGTAGAAAAAAAGAAAAAAAAAATAAAAAATAAAAAAATGGAAATAAGAGGGAAAATCTAAGGCAAAAACCTCCTCAGAGGCGCCTTAGATTGGCTCATTGATTGAAAACCTCCATGAGGCAGTCAATGGGTTGAAAGAAAAACGAAGAAGAAAGAAAGAAAAAAGAGAAAAAGAAAAAGAGAATAAGATACCTAGGTGAAAATCTCCCTTGGAGGCGCCCAGGGCAGGAAATTAGGGTGAAAACCTCCATGAGGTGCCCTAGTTATTTTCAACAAAGAAAGGAAAAAAAAAGAGAAAAAAGAAATCAAGCCTAATCTTTGTAAAATAATTGTAGGCTATAGGGAATACATTGCAAGAAAGAGGGGTGCGCAAAACAAGGAGAGGAGTCCATACCAGGCTCAAGGACACCCCCTCCATGGCCACTCACCTCTCCTAGGATTTGTTCACATTCGAGTTGAGATTGGGCCTTCTACAGGAAGTTGTGGGCTTTCTACAGGAAGCTACAGGCTTTTCTATAGGAAGCTATAGGCGTCTCTCCAGGAAGTTCTGTATTTCTACAGGAAACATCCTGTAGAACCTTCAGGCGAACCAGATTCAGTTTTGGAAGGGATCTGAGGCTTGGAATCTATTAGTTAGGCCTACAAGCATCCATGTTTCCATCCCTCACCTTTCTCCATCATTTTTTCCACCTCATTATACTTCTTTTATGAAAACATTATTTTCTACAGGAAGTTCCTGTAGAAATTACAAAAGGCTGGAAATGGATTTCAAAAAGATAGTTTGGCGAACATGCTAGCTTCCTCAAGGGTTCAGAAGTCCTCCTGCAATCTTCAAACTCCTCCTCCATCATCTCCATGCCTGCATCACAGCCCAAGCTTAGTTTTTCTTTGCATGCAAAAGCTTGCAGAGTGCCTTGAAGAAAAAATACATAGAACATAATTTGTTTTTTACCTAGCTTGAAAACCGTGTATCCATTTACAAAACTGTTATAGGGGGAGTTGTATAGGGATGATGGAAACATGCCTGAAAAATTTCATCCAATTCCGGTGCACAAGTTCCAAGAAATCTGCCTGCATCACCCTCAGCCATTTTTTGCATTTTCTCCATATCCGTGCATCCATTTCAAAACTTGTTTCATGGGGAGATGCATATGGGTGACAGTAACCTACCCAAGCAGTTTCAGCCGATTCTGATGCACGGTTTCTGAGAAATTGATCTCTGTAATCTTCAGCCATTTTCCATTTTTCTCAAAATCTATGCATCCATTGATCGCAATTTTTCTATGGGAGGTGCATAATGATGATAGGAACATGCTCAGCAAGTTTCAGATCAATCCGTTCTATCATTCGGGAACAATGGTGAAAACAAGTTTATGTCCTGTGAAAATTCAACATCAGCAGCTTGAGGGTGCAGATCTGAACGTGGAAACGAACTCCTGCGGCCTAGATCTGGCCAGAGGATACCTGCACATGAAAAATAACCACACATCAGATAGCAAAAAGCTTATAGCACAAAGGATCCAAGCATGCAGCAATGGAATACGAGCATGCAGCAGTAGAAACCGACCCAACAACACGTCAACTTGCAGGTATGTGTCTAAACCAACTCCTCTATTTGCATCAATATGATTTGAAAGTGCATAATGAATGAAGTGGTGGGATTACACCGATAGTTCCTTGTCCAATTCTCTAGTGCTTAGCCAGGAATCATGCAGCGTACATGTTAGACAACTCATGTGAAATTAAAAAAAACAGGGAGTGTTGGCTGTTTAAACCTCAGTGCAATTGATGGCAGTGATTACAGGGGGAAAACATACATTTTATGAACAACACTACTGTCTGCATGTGGCCACATACAATTGGCCACTTCACTCCCTCACCACAAATCACATAGCAATTACAAAAATGCTCGGTTGACTCTCACCACTGTCTGTTCAACTACGGTCACAACTGGAGCACGTGTCCACCATGTCTAGATCAGTTAACCAGTGGTCCTCTGCAAGATTCCTACCTGATTTCTTGAGATTTCTATTGTTTTTAAAAAAAATTCCCGCCTATCAAGCTCTACAGGAAGCGCAGTTTCGTTCTACAGGAAACGCAGAAAACAACCATACAGAAAGAAAACCTGGGATTTTCGACGAATTTCAAGCTTCAAACGAGGTAGGATCGGGGAAACTTCATTGTGCATGATTTGTTGGTGAAAAATTGTGAATTGAACATGAAATTAAATTTAAAAAATGAGAGGAAAAGTCTGCCTGCACATTGAAAAAAGGTGAAAAATCTGCTTGCATATTTTCTGAGTTCTACACAGCTCTTTTTTTCCCTTTGCATTCGAAGTCTGGCTTCTTCTTTCTCACCTTCTTCTGAAAAGAGAGATGCAACCATAGGAACTAAGCCTATGTGAAAGAATGAATTTGCAAGACTGTCCACTTTCTAGAAGGAAAAAACTATGTTATTTGTTCTTTGATCTGTCAAAAAATTTGATTTCTTTTTAAAAACTAAGAAGCAAATTCAAGTTGGAAAAGTTTGAAGAGAGAAAAAATTGGAAGTTGTTGTTGTGAAAAACATGAAAATTCCAGGAACAATAACAAATTTACAAGAGGAGCAATGAGCTATCTTTTTAGAAGAAAACACGGGTTTTTTGCAAAATTTCTGGCTTCAAGAGAAGACGAAAACAAACATTTTTATTTGTTGCATGTTTATGAAAAAGAAGCGATGCAATTCTAGGGAAGAATCAAGCCTAAAGAATGTGAAAAAATCAATGATTAAGGAGCACAAATCATTCAAGCAGAGGGCAAAACAAAGGAAGAACAGAAAAGAAAAAGGCTACAGCAGAGAAGGCAGAAGCTAAACAAGATGAGAAGAAAGCCAAAACAAATCATGAGGAAGCAAGCTAACAGAGGCAAATAAGAGAAAAGAAAAGGAAAAAAAGGAGGAAGAGCCACATCCAGGGAAGCCGACCAAAACAGTTGAAACAGTTTCTACAGGAAGCATGAAAACTGTTTCTACAGGAAGCCAGAAAATAGTTAGCACAGGACTTTACACAGGAAGTCTAGAAATAGGGTAACAAAAGGAAAAAATCACCTGAGATTTTAGCCAGGGAGGCAGCAGCTGTGCTGGCCACCCTAAGCACATCTCCAAATCAGAAAGGGAAGCGAAAGAGGGAGCCTCCCATGTATTTTAAGGCAAGAAGGAGCATGCGGGTAAAAACTGGCAAACCCCAACCACAGTCAAAAGAGCCAATTACGATTGTAGACACCTCAGCTACACAAAAGGAAAAGTCTCCCTCAAAGGCATCCATCACCTAGGAACGGGGAAGCCAGAAGACATCTAGAAAGAATGAAAATGTTCGACACAAAGGCCTCTCTACAAGATGCTGAGATAGTTTTACAGGAAGCTGAGAATTCTCTAGGAAATGGAGCACATGCGGTGGGAAGAAGCAGAGATAAAAGCATGGTTTCATGACCAAGAAGAGGACATCACTTTAGAAGCTTAGCATGATAGGGAGGCCACCAGGGCCATCAAAGATGAAGAGATAGATTAGTTGCTCAGAGGATGAGCAACACTTTCAGTAGGGGATGATGATGAGCCCCAAAAATGGATAATTATATGGACTCATTCAGCCTCCTAATTCGACTTAATCTACCATTCTCATTAGTTTATTGCATGTTTTTTATTATATTTATGCTAATAGAGTGAATTGGGTTAGTCATTATGCCAACAAGTCTAATGGGTACTTTGTACAGTGTTTTGGTCAATTTTGAGACAAAATCGAAGGTTTTAATGAGCACTTGGCAGCCAAATTCGTGGAAGAACAAGGGAGCGTATTTTTAGGAAGGTGTCCCCTTCATTTATGGGCCCTTACCTCAAATTCTCCACCATCAGCTCGGAGTTCAAGGGCCACCAAATCGATTATCACAAGGGCAACCGAGCAAGTCAAGTAGGACTGCTGTTAACTGCAATTTTTGGGCAGCCGAGTCCCTAAAGTTTAGGAGGACTGTTGGGGTCCTCAATTTGTATAAATAAGAGGGTTTAGGGTCTCATTTTGGTTAACCAGTAGTTAGTCACTTTGTAGGAAGAAGCTAGCTAGTTTGTAGTTCGATTTTAGTCATTTTTTAGGCAGTAGTTTAGCTCTGCATTTCAACACATTTTCAAGTTTTCCTTTTGGACAGTTTTTGGAATGTAACTATTCTTTTGATAAATAAAGATGAATCTAGCTTTTCACCAGCTCTAATCTCTCCTAGGAGGTTGTAGCTCTTGGGGTTTGGCCCATCTCAAGTGCCCAGTACCTCCTTTGTTTACTTTTATGTGTCTTTGTTGCATTCTTAGAATAAAATCTACTATTTAGATTTAAATCTTGTTTTGTTATTTAGGTTGTTTTTTATGATTAAAATAGATTTTCATGTTTAGATTTACTTGATAGGTTAATCACAGGGAAGATCTTCAGAAAAAGGCTACCACGCACCTTGGATCTCACCTCCCCCTCAGTGGAATCATGAGCTAAGACCAAGGTGACCTTGTTGCCACCAAAAACACTGTTTTTGCTTCACCATGCAATTAGTAGTATTAGATTCTTAGTTTCTGAACTTGATATCAGTTTTGGTTGCATGCTTAGATTTATGATTGCTCAGTTTCATAGTTATTTGATCTGATTTCATTGCAAATAAACTTCTGTTCCATTTCTTTGCTGTTATCTAGGTTAGAATAGGCTAACGTAGATAGGTCTTTGATTTTCCAAGTCCTTGTTTGTTCAGTTCAAAAAATAACCTTTAGAGCACCTATCATACTTCTCCATCTACCCATACTCCATCCAACCTACCTGCTTCATCCTCCATTTCAGATCCTTGCCTTACCCTTTCCACGTTCCCTCACGTTGACCTACTTTCCATATTATTGTGTAGCATTGCCTTATCTCTCCTTGAACAAATCCCACTTTCCTTATCACTCTTCAACTCCATTCTCCAAGCCCTAGACCTACTTACACCCTTATCTCACCTCCATACCCACTCCATCATCTTTCTCCCCCCATCCATCCTCCAAAATCCCATTTCTGAACATCTTGTAGAAAATCACAGAATATCCTGTAGAAATTTCAGAACATCCTGTAGAACCCCTACAGACTTCCTGTAGAAGCTCATGAGTGAGGTTTATTGATAGCCAAACTCTCTGAAACTCTTTGGAAGGGTGTTAGGAACCCCTTAGGCCCTCTCTGAACCTTCCCGACCTCTTCCAAACATTTCCTCTCACCGATCCACCTCTGCACAGTCAAAAACAGTGAAAGCACATGCATGATAATTCTGACAACTTATTCAAAAATACAAAAAGATGTTTTCTTCAAGTAGTGATAACTTAGACACATGCATTTTACCTTCCTAGAAGTCAATGGCATCTCTTTCGATAGCTTGCATCCTCTTTTCCGCTTCAGTAGGGCTAGCTAGTAAAATTAGGGTTTGCTAGGGTTTTCGTTTTCTTTCAGCTTTTCAGTTTCTTTCAACAAGTAGATTAGCTTCCTTTGAGTTAGCTTTCATCCATCAGTTAAAAAGATTCTTCTCAGAGCTCATAGAAGTTGGCTTAAGCCCCTAGTGGACTTGTACCAGCTGACCAAGTGACAGCTGCAGCAAGAGCTAGTACTTGTGCATACAACACCGTCACTTCCAAGTTTGTTACGAACTACCGGGTTGATAAAATTAAAGAAGGGAGTCCCAGGAGTTGCAACATTATTACTGCAATACTGGGGCCCACCAACGATCATGGGTGTTGCATGGTGATGTTGCATGATTAGGGCCTAACCCTTCACTTATGGGCAGAGGCATGAAATACTGCAGTATATGTGCAAAACCGTTGTCATCACAAGATACTTGGCATGAGTACAGCCGAGAAGGCTTATTATGGTAAGAGGCCTAATATTTCCCATTTGAGGATTTTTGGTTCTCCTGTTTATGTGCATGTAACGAAGGATGCCAGGAAGAAGTTGGAGCCAACCGCAGAGGTTGGGATATTTGGGCGGTACACTGATACACCCCACAACTATCGTGTTGTGCGAAAATCGCAAGACTGTTGTGCGACGGGATATAAAATTTTAGGAGGAGAAAGCCATGAAGTGTTTGCTTGAGAGGGAGCCACACTTGCATGCAGATGAGGAGCTATTAGTTCCTAAGGATGAGCTTCAGGATGTGGATCAGACACAAAAGGAATTTCATGGAGTGGAAGAGACCACTCATGCAGTGCCAACCATTAGAGGGCGAAAGCACACTACAGAAGTTGAGCGACTGGCTCAAGATGCAGAGAAGGTTGTATGACCACCTACAGCAAAGCGTAGGCAGAGATAGTCACCGAATCGGTACATTAGATACATGGCTCTTATGAGCAAATGTGTCGTGACGGAGCCATCCTCTTTCAAGGAAGCTGTGGAGGAACCCGCATGGGTAGATGCCATGGTGGAAGAGTATGATTCAATTGTCAGAAACAGTGCATGGGAGATTGTCCCAAGACCGGAAGGGAAACCAATGGTGGGTTCGAGATGGATCTACAAAGTGAAGCAAGCAGCTGACGGGAGTGTGGAGAAGTACAAGGCAATATTTGTTGCCCGAGGCTTGTCACAGATAGAGGGGATCGATTATGAGGAGAACTTTTCACCTGTCACGAGGTATTCTTACATATGAACGATTCTTGCTCTCTGAGCATAGATGGGGTGGCACATTCATTAGATGGATGTGAAGACTACGTTCCTCAATGGAGTCATTGAGGAGGAAGTGTACATAGAGCAGCCCGAAGGTTTCGAGATCTTGAGCAGCGAGTCACATGTGTGCAAGCTCAAGAGAGCGCTATATGGGTTGAAACAAGCACCTCGTGCTTGGTACACATGGATAGATAGCTATTTCACCAGACTTGGATTTTCCAAGAGTGAGGCAGATCCTAACCTATACCAGATTGTGGTGGAGGGTAAGTTGCTTATCATTGTATTGTATGTAGATGATTTGATTCTAACGGGAGATGAGCTATTGATACTTTCATGCAAGGAGGATCTTGCTCGGGAGTTTGAGATGAAGGACTTGGGCCTCCTTCATTATTTCCTGGGATTGAAAATTTGGCAGCGCAGTGATGGACTATTTGTTTCTCAAGGTAAGTATGCTCGAGAGATACGGAGAAGTTCAACATGCATGGCTGCAAGCCTGTTGATACTCCTCTTCTTGGAGGTTGGAGGAAGGAGGATGCTACTTCAGCAGAGGTAGTGGATGCCACTGTTTATTGATAGTTGGTGGGGTCACTTATGTATCTAGTTAATACACAACCCGATATATGCTATGCTGTTAACCAACTTTCACAAGCTATGGTTAAGCCAACCAAGCTCTTCTGGAAGGTAGGCAAGCATTTATTGCATTATCTTAGAGGCACATCGGGATATGGATTGTGGTACAGACAGGAGGATGACGTGAAGTTATGTGGTTTCACAGATGCAGATTGGGTAGGGAGCCCAATGGATAGAAAGAGCACATCTGGAGGGATCTTCAGTATCTGATTGACACCAGTTTCTTGGTACAACAGGAATTAGAGATCCGTGGCACTCAGTTCCGCGTAGGCCGAGTATATGGCAACAAGTTTGGCTGCATGTGAGCCTATATGGATGAGCAAGATCCTGGTCAGCTTGTTCGGGTCTCATTTGGATCCTACTGTGATTTACTGTGATAACCAGAGTTGCATCAAACTCTCAGCTAATCTTGTACTTCATGATAGATCCAAACACATTGACATCAAGTACCATCATATCAGCGATTGTGTACAGTGGAGAATCATGTTACTTTCATATATTCCCACGGAGGATCAGGATGATGATATCTTGACGAAGGCGCTCACCAGGAGCAAATTCGAGTACCACCGAGACAGGATAGGGGTTGCTGATAATCCATATCTTGTTGAGAGGGAGTTTTGAGAATGCAACAAGATGATGGAGCTTAGTAAAAAGAAGTCGCCTTCACAAAGTGGGCCTGCAGGCTATTTTTTGCGCAAGTCAATTTTTAGACTATATCTATTTTTAGACATATGGATCACGGTCTATGAGTTGTAGGATGCTATTTGTGGATGATTGGTCAAGTTGGTAAAAATAGATGGACCTCTATTTTTAGACATATGGGTGGAGTCTATTTTTAGACTGCCAGGCTAAAAATAGAACAGTCGAATATTATTACTCTTAATAATATTTGGACTAAAAATTATCTTATCCTTAGAGCATTCAGTTGAGCTACGGACTTGCAATGCACTGCCAGAAGTAAATATGTTTTCTTGTGGTTACTTGAGCTAACGCATGAGGACTTCAGTTAGGAATTCAGTATGAGTTCTATGGAGTTGGATCAGAGTTAATGATTATGTGTTCAGTTGATTAGTTGAACAGTTGTAATTAGTCTAACTGGCAAATAGACTAATGTTGAGTGATGTGAATTAGTTATTAATTAATTCACTAATTATTAACTCATAAAGCAACTAAAGAATACATCAGTTAACTCAGTGCATAGACAGTTCAGTGGAGACAAGTGTTAGAGATGAGTGAAAATGCAACACAACTGTCAGTTGTGACTATAGTTGTACACGAGATTTCCACAATCAGTGGGATTGAGTTGCCAATGAGGATTGCGTAGTGTCACATAAGGGAAATATAAGTTTGGAGATTCATTCTCGTTGTATTCTCTATGCAGGATTGCGCAGTGCAGGCAAGCAAGCAGCGAAGGTGATTTGAGCCAGTGATTGATTCAAATCTGTGTCATATTGTGTGTAATAGGTGGAGCTAGTATTGTACTGCATACTGTTACATGATCTCAATCAATATAATATAGAGATAGTTGTGGGGTTTTCAGCTTTATGCTTTCCCCGGGTACATACTATGTTGATATGTGTGATTGATGCTTCAATGTGTGCATGTGTATGTTTCTGAATACTGCTAAATTGATGATCAACATAGAGGAGGTTATGTATTATGCATGATTCCACAAATAGTGTATAATCAGGATAATCTTTGTGAATAAGTGTCATATTATTCACGAATTTTCTACAAATTCAACTTCTTTTCTTTCCCAAAAAAAAATTCAAGGAACATTCTTGAAATTAAAAGCTATCGTACCCAAATATTGTAACCATTAGACTCCTAGTATAACATCAGCACCACCCATTGGAATGGAAAACGTTGGACTATTCAATACACATTCTCCCATGGGTAGCTTGATATTACGGCACTTTCGATGGAAATTTATGGTTCCTCCATTTTCAACTATCAGTTGCCACTTTGGTGTTGGATATAGGAAGCAACTCAATTCCTTGGATATCCTACAATGAATAAAATTATGGGTACTATGTGAAAA
This sequence comes from Pinus taeda, assembly GCA_000404065.3. Taxonomy (NCBI): domain Eukaryota; kingdom Viridiplantae; phylum Streptophyta; class Pinopsida; order Pinales; family Pinaceae; genus Pinus; species Pinus taeda. The sequence continues at coordinate 15,755 of APFE030029312.1, forward strand.
TTCCTAAACAGGAATCCCTATTGTAGCAACAAATAATATTTCTCCTATTTGTTAGATTCCTTTAAAAAATTACTTGTAGTTTCCTATGGAAAATATTGAAATACATACATTGCAGTCGTCACTTAATTTAATATAATATGGAAACAAGAAATTGTGCAAGAAAGAAAATAAAACACAATGCAATTGTTATTTTTGGACAAATGTTCTTGGAAAAAGCCAATGTGGGAAAACTAGTGCAACAGATCTACGGGTTTTTATTATTAAGCAAAATTTATTTCTGAATACAAACTTTGGATCTCTTTTTGGAAATCTAGTATAGAGAATATCACTCGGTAGAAGAAATGAGTGAGATTACCTCACTCTACATTGCAAGTGTCGGTTGATCGGACAGCTGAACCAACGAGTCCCTGGTTACCTCTATGCTGCCCCTACGCAATCACTATGTGGACTTGCATCACTGCCTTTGAGGTACTATTTCACCTCTCTACTGGATCAATTTTCTCTCATAATCTTTGACTTCAGTGCTCCCGGTTCAGAATGTCAAACCCCCAACAAAATTTTGGACTTTTTCTTAGAAGGCATTGCACTACTCTACATGAGCCCTTCCTGGATGTATTTCACCCTCACTAGGCACTATGCTACCTCCTCTGCATCTTTTCCTGCCTCTTTGTTGCATATTCTTGTCTCTGGAGATGATTCTCCAGCGAAAACTATCTCTACCCCTCTCTACATGATCAATAGTCTATGCAATTTTAGCTACCTTTTATAGAATTCAAATCTGATTCATGAAATAGATGTTATGACTATTTTCCCTAGGTCACCTATTTGAGACAGAATTCTGGAGCCCACAAAAACCCTAAATTTCTCAGATAATATCTCCAAAAATATAACGAACCAACATCTGAAATTTTTACACTAAGTTCTATACAATTTCTTCTCCACGTGGGAAAATTTTCAACTTCTCAGGCCTTATAGAAAAAATTTTATGGTGATGTTCCCTAGGTCACCTATTTGAGAATGAATTATGGAGACCCAAAAAAACCTAACTTCCTTAGATCATATCTCTGAACATATAGAAAACCAAGATCTGAAAATTTTACATGAAGTTATTTGATCATTTGGCTCCATGTGGTAACAATTTCAGCTTCTGAATCCTCGTAGAAAAATAGTAATATCGCAAATTCTAATATGACATATTTGAAGAAGCGAAACCCTAGAAACCAAAGCTCTACTACCAAATGTTATGCAACCAGCTCACAAAATAGAAGAGATAGATCAATGAATTAAAAATTAGTCTCTTTGATGGGGAAACCTCCTTTATATTACACAAATGAACAATTATTATATGATTCAAATGACGAAACCTCATTTCTATATACAGGAGTCTAAGGGGCACAATATAATCTGAGTTGACATAACAATAATAATGTAAGGGCACAACAGTAACAATAGTGGGCTTCTATTGGGTAAAATAATAACAATATGGGGACTACATGGAAAAACAATAAAAATAAGGGGGTGACACTGACAATAAAAATGAGGGAATACACTAGTATTATAGGGACCCAACATAGATCCACTTGTAAGTAACCACAAGTTTGTCTTCGGGCCTAGGTACAACCTTTCATACTCCATTCTTCATTATATATTGATATTCTTCATTCATGGAATCTTTTCATTCCTGATTATTTACAACCTCTTCAAAAGAGAATGGTTTTGCTTCTATTAATTTTTTCATGTATGCGGCATACCCAAAATATCTCTTGGGTTTCTTGCTTTCTGCAAAAGGTCATTTTTTTCCCTCATGACCTTCTCCATCAAGTAAAGTAGATTTCAACCAATTAGGAATTTTTCTTGTTTCATGGATGACCACAGGTTGAATAGGCTCACAGAGAGCTTCTTCTTCATGGTGTGATTCTTCTTCCCTCTTGTCAACCTCCCCCTCAAATATTGCAAGTTCTTCATCATCAGAGTCTATGGAAAGCTCCTTTGAGTTCTTGAATGTTATTCTTTCATGAAATATGACATCATGAATGACTTATATGTGATGTCCATCTTTCATGTAGATCCTATAAGCTTTTGATGAGTTGCTATACCCAAGAAATGTTCCCTTCATGCCAGAAGTATGCAACTTCTTTCTTTTATCCTCTAGTATAATAATGTATATAGGACACCCAAAGATCTAGAGATGATCTATAGATGGCTTCTTTCCATTGAACACTTCTTCTAGAGTTTTCCTGTCTAGAGATCTCTGGGGACTTCGATTCTAAATGTAGACAGTTGTCTTCATGGCTTCCCCCCACATAAACTTAGGTAGATTCTGATCATGTAATGTTAAATTTAGGTATGTTCTATGCTTAGAGTAATTTACCTCAATTTTTCATATTAGCCCAATGACAATATTCAAATTAGCAATCACATCAGCATGATAGTAAAGTGCAGATAAAATATATACGTAAACAATAGAAAATAAGCCAAGACAAGAGGACACAAGATGTGTGTTAAATTATGGTTGTTCTATGCTTAAAGAAATTTACTTATTTTTCTTCTTATTAACCACAGATTAGCAATCACATATACATTAAGTGCAGATAGAATATTAAATGATCAACAGAAAATAAGCCAAGACAAGAGACACAAGATGTGGCGGCTAGCTAGGGATAAGCCCCAATGCGCGGAAACCCTTTGATCAAATCTTCCTGTATCTTCAATAGTTCAGCAGAGAGAAATAGTACTAAATCTGAATTCTATAATTTTATATTAGTAGTAGCAAACCCTAGATCAACAAAGTCAAACTTTGTCAAACTAGTTAAAATTGACCTCAAAATTACTTGGTCAATTTCCAGTCAACATGTCCTCGAACAACCTGAAGAAAAAGCCCTTAAACAACCCCAAACTAGAGTAGTAAACATTGGTCAAACCAGAGGTCATATCACCTTGATTTTCATGTCAAAAATTGAGGCCTACCTAGGAGAGGCAGCCACACCCAATCCTCACTTCTGGAAGGTCAACATTTGGTCAGCACTAGTCAAAAAGATGACCCACTGCCCTAGCGTCCTTCTTTCTGCGTCTTCCTTACCCTAGGATGTCTTCCTTTTAGCCACACGTGTGAGAGAGAGAGAGGCTCCATTTATGCATAGGAGAGAGAGAGAGAGAATATGAGTGAATTGAATTGTCAAAATGAGGAGAATTCTCCTTGAACACATATTTCATTAAATTTGGAATTAAATGGTGGATCTAGAACTTAAAATAACCAAAAAAATCAATTATAGTGACGTCCTTGTGTTAAAATTGGCTACTAGGGCCAAATTTCATGTGGGTCATCTAATTCATGGCTGATAATATTTTCATTAGATTCCTCTCATCGAGAGGTGTAGGATTGATATAAAGATCATCCGATTTCGATAAGTATTCATGGAGATATGAATTTATTTTGATTATGGAATTATTATCAAGCCTACCTACAACTCATGTAGGCTTAGAAGCCCAACAGTCACATCTATTCAAACACCAACATTGTGTATAAATACAGGATTACTTTTCATCGTTTGGACTCGCTCATCTCATCACATCTCTCTCTGCACTACACAGAAAAGAGTCTCTTCTCTACTGCGCAGAAAAGGGTCTCTCCCTCACACATGTGAAGCCTGAAGCTGCAATTGCAGAAGTGAAGTTTGACCTAAATGGACCAGAATATCTCCTCATCTAAAATTCTCTAAAGGTTCATCTAAACCTCCTCTAAAAGCCACAACTTTTGGTGGTGGAATCAAGTCAATCCAACGGACGATTTTCAAGATATGAACTGCCCTAGTTTGAAGGAAGCTGCTAAAACTGAAGCTGCAACTGCAGAAGTGAAGTTTGACCTACGTGGGACAAAAGATCTCCTCATCTAAACTACACTGTAGGTTGATCTGAACCTCCTCTGGAAGCCGCAACCTTTGGTGGTGGAATCAAGCCGATCTGATGGTCGGTTTGTGAGATATCGTCTGCCCTAGTTTGATGATGAATCCGCTAATTCTAATGCTATTGATCTAGGGTTTTCTACTGCTGATATAAATTAGATCTATTGTACTATTTCTCTTTGCTAAATTATTGAAGATAAAAGAAGATTTGATCAAAGGGTTTCCCCACACATTGTGGGGTTTGTCCCTGGCTAGCCACCACATCTTGTGTACTTGTTTGGCTTGTTTTCTGTCGATCGTTTAATGTTCTATCTGCACTTTACTTTATGTACATGTGATTGCTAATATGTGGAATATAATAAGAAAAATAAGTAAATTGTTATAAGCATAGAACATACCATAACTTAACACCTTGTAACAAAAAAAGTCTAATTTTAATGAAATATGTGCTATTGTATTTATATGAAAACATTGAGGATAAATAGACATGACTGTTGGGCTTCTGAGCCTACATAAATTTGTTGGCCCACCTTGACAATTTGTCCATAATCAAAATAAATTCATATCTCCATAAATTCTTATCGAAATTGGATGATCTTTAGATCGATCCTACACCTCTCAATGAGAGGAATCTAGGAAAAATATCAGAAGCCATAAATAAGGTGATCCACATGGAGTTTGGCCCTAGTTGCCAATTTTAACACTCCCTCTCAACTAGGGAGAACTTCATCTGCAATCCGTCAAACCACCGCTGCAATCCATCCATCAAATGTACTGTCATGTACGTCTTGACCCCACTTTGCTCTACTTTGCTTTGCTTTGCTCTGCTCTACTTTGCTCGAACTATGAAGAATAAGAAATGATCGAGGATGTATCATACGATTCTCCACTGACCCGAAGTTAGTCTCAGAGTGTGAACCACTTTCACTGATCCCAGATCAGTAACATTGATCCCAGATCAATGGAGGTCATCCTAGAATAGGGAGTATAGTAGATACAACGATGCATCCATCGATAGTACTACTATGGTCCCTATCCTCATGTCCCTGCGCATTGATTAGATGAGAAGTACCTCCCATGAGTTCTAGACTGCATGGGTAGGATGCCCCGACAGGAGAACTAATCATCCTATTCCATAGTCACCACGGAGAATGAATCATCCTAACCCATAGGAGAACTAATCATCCTGTTCCACAGTCACCACTAAGTGTCACAAGGGAAGGTTGAACCTTTACCCTGTACATAGTGCACCACCAGGGGATGGTGAGTCACCCTGTTGTCACATGTCACTCCAAGAAGTAGCCCGCATCCCATGGAGCTCCCAGAGCTCAATACATCATACTCGACCCTCATAAGAGGGTCTCTAAATGACACCAAGTCATTCTCAAAAAGTCAAGAATTTGACCTTTCTTAGGGGCTTTGTCAAAATGTCGACGACCTATTCATTTGTACCAATATGTTGGAGCCTTATTTCTCCTCACTGTACCATATCTCGAATTTACTGGTACCCGATATCAATATGCTTGGAGCGATCATGAAATGTGGGATTCTCTAATAAACGAATCCTGCTCTGGTTGTCACACAAAATCACGGTGGTATCCAATGTAAATCCAAACATCTCACTAAAGAGCTTTCGAAAACATATTGCCTCACAGGAGGCCATGCTAGCAACAATGTGCTCTGCCTCAGTGGTGCTCAAAGCCACAGACTTTTGCTTCCTGCTCATCCAGGATATCGAGGCAGATCCCAAAGAGAAATAACACCCAGAAGTGCTCTTCCGGTCTACCACACTGCCTGCCTAATCAGCATCAGTATACCCAAGTAGTCTCACATCTCCAATAGTGTATCTCAACCCATGAGTAATTGTGCCATGCAGATATCTCAACATATTCTTGGTACCAATCCAATGTGAGTGGTGAGGCTCAACCATATGTTGACTTAATGTGTTGACTACAAAGCATATATCCAGACAGGGGTTCACCAAGAACATTAATGCTACGACAAGTTGACAATACTCGGTATGATTTTGTAAAACGGGTTCGGAGGCACTACCGCTTAACTTCTTGAAGTCAAGCTCCATCGGGGTAGTTACAAGCTTGCAGTCCACCATGCCGAATCTCTCTAATATCTTCACCACATATTTTGCATGAGATAGGAAAATCTCCCCTGGTTTCTGCCAAACTTCCAGTCCTAGGAAATAGTGCATAAGTCCTAAGTGTTTCATCTCAAACTCAAAAGCTAGCTCCTTTATACATTCATGAATGAGAGGTTTTTCACTTGTTATAAAGAGGTCATCAGCATATAGCACCAGTATGAGAGGCTTGTCATCTATAACCTTAAAAGTAAAGGTTAGGGTCGGCTTCACTCCTAGTGAATCCCAACTTCATCAAGTAGCTATCTATCCTCTCATACCATGATCTGGGTTCTTGCTTTATCCCATATAGGGCCTTCTTCAACTTGCACACATGAGATTCTCGATCATAAATCTCAAATTCTTTGGGTTGATCCACATAGACCTCCTCTTTGATTGAACCATGTAAGAACGCAGTCTTGACATCCATCTGATGTAGGTTCCATCCTTGTGAAGCAACAAGGGCTATGATCGAGCGGATGGTGGTATATCGGGCAGCAAGTGCAAATATCTCATAATGGTCTATATCTTCCTTCTGGGAGAAGCCACAAGCGACCAAACGAGCCTTATACTTTTCCGCACTTCCATCAACTGCATGCTTTATTTTGTAAAGCCATTTTGAAGTGACAACTGCTTTGTCTTGGGTTTTGGGACAACATCCCAAACATCGTTTTTCATAATGGACTCATATTCCTTGGTCATAGCATCCTTCAATACTTGATTCTTGACGGCATCTATGAATAACGAAGGCTCATTTTGGAATATCGCACTCATGATGGTTAGGTATCCCTAATACCTGTTCGGCTTCTTGCTTTCATGGAAGTTTTATGCCCTTCAACATCATCAAGTGTCCCCCTAAGCCATGAAGGCCTCTTCCTAGAAGAGAAAGGATCTTGCGAAGGAGGATCAATAGGATCCATAGGTTCTTCCGCATTTGGCATTGTCTCGCCTTCCTTTTCCTTCGGTTCCCTAGTGTCAGCTTCTTTAGATCCCCTTAAAGTAGGAAGATTGTCTACCTTGCTAAGAACCATATCTTCATCAAAGGCGACATCATGACTAATCTCAACTTCCCTTTGACCAGCTAGATAGATTCTATAGCCCTTAGTGTTTTTTCTATAGCGCATGAAGATTACTTTATTTCTAGATGCACCCAATTTATTCCTTTTTGCTTTAGGCACATGAAAATATATAGGGCTTCCAAAAATTCTAAAATGAGATACATCAAGTTTCTTACTGGTGAACATTTCTTCGGGAGCCTTGGAACTCAATGCTTGATGAGGACACCTGTTTTGTACATATATAGTAGTACTTGCAACTTCAACCCATAGAAACTTCAGAAGTCTTTGATCATGGAGTGTAGCACAGACAGCTTCCACAATTGTACGATTCTTCCTTTTCGCCACACCATTCTGCTCAAGATTATATGGTGTAGTAGTCTCCCTCTTAATGCTAGCCGCTTTACAAAAGTCATAAAACTCATTGGATTCATACTCAATTCCATTATCATACCTTAATATATTGATCTTCTTTTTGGTTTGATTCTCGATAAAGGCTTTGAAGTGCCGAAACTAGGAGAACACTTCATCCTTCTTTTTCAGGAATTATACCCAAGTCTTGCCAGAATAGTCATCTATAAAAGTGAGGTAATATAAATATCCTCCCAAGGAGTTCACACGCATCGTACCTGATATGTCTGAGTGAACTAGCTACAATATATCAGAGGTCTTGCTTTAGCTTGAGGGGAATGGTCCCCTTTTTAGCTTTCCTTCGGCACATCCTAGACATACACCTTCTTGCTCTAATCTAAACTTGAGCATTCCGGTCACCATTTTCCTTACATTGGGTATAGCTTTATAATGAACGTGAGAAAACCTCCGATGCCATAGTTCAAACTTAAGAGATGTGTCATAGGACATGACACCCAGCGGAATTCCTCTGACCTGATATAATGATTCAACTCGAAACCCAAGAGTAAAAGCATCTGTAAAGTTCTTTTTCCATACACGTACCTTGCCATCACTGAAGGACACTTTGTAGCCTTTGTCTTCCATTGCCGAAATGGACACTAGGTTCTTTTTGAGATCAGGCACATATAATAGATCTTGTAAGTGGATGGTATTACCCTAATTCAATTGAAGAGTGACATTTCCTATGCCTTTCATGGGATATCTTGAATTATCTCCAAGAACAATTTCCAGGTTGGTTTCCTTCTCTATTAGATTATAGAGAGCTTCTTTGTAACCAGTGAAGTGCGTTGAGGCACCACTATCAATAAGCCAATTTCCTAGTGAGTCCGGGGAGCAGTAGTAGATAGAGCTACTGGTAGATAGTATTCATCCTTCTTATTGTTAACAGTGTTAGATTCATACTTGGAATTTCTTTCCTTCTTGAATGGTTGTCCTCTTCCTTGATTTCCGACACTTATTTTACCTTTGCCATTTGACCTGCCATTCCTTCGATTTCCTTGAGAGGAATTTTGATCATTGTCCTGGTGTGACTCCATTTTATCAGGGCACTCCCTTGTATAGTGACCTGTTTTATTGCAATTGTAACATTGTCCTTTTCTTCCACTCTTTGGTCTAGCCTTTCCTTTGAATTTAGCCCTGGGATTGTTTCTTCTATTAGTATGAGAAGAAAAGGTTGAGGGATGACCTTTAAGTATGCGAATTTCTTACTCTTCCATCCTCGTTTCTTCTTGAATGCATCTGTCCATTAATTACTCAAATCCAAGAATTATGTTATTGTTGAGAAGAGTAGTCTTGAATATATACCACTCAAATGGTAGTCCGCCAAGAGTTGTGAGTGTCATTTCCCTGTCAAGAATTAATTCCCCAATAGATAGGAGATCGTTCTTAATCTTGGTGATCCTTAAGAAATATGCTTGCATACTCCCATCTTTTCCTTTCTTAATTTCCTTTAGCTTGTTTCTAAGAAACAATACTTGATTTCCATCATTAACTTTAAATAAACTCACAAGTCTATCATAGATTTCCTTGGAGGTGTTCAACTCAGAAACATAGGCCACCAAGCACTTGTCGATAGAGTCCCGGATGATCTTCCTTGCTTTGACTTCTCCCTTGGTCCATTTGTTCGTAGCAGTAGCAGATGCATTTGATGGAGGCTCAACAATCCCACCTCTCACATGGTCCAACATTTCCTGCTCTTCTAATGTTAGATCGAGAGACATCTTCCATCCGTGATAGTCAGATTTCTCACAGAGTTTGTCTTCAGCAGGGAAGTGTGTTGAGGACCCCATGATTTCTTGAAGATAGCCTTGCCAACCTTCTCTTCAGTGATTTCTCTTGCTCTTGCTTGGGCTTTGTCTTCACCTCAGCTCTGATACCATGTTATATTATGGTATGTTCTATGCTTAGATCAGTTTACTTATTTTTCTTCTTATTAGCCACAAATTAACAATCACATATACATTAAGCAAAGTGCAAATAGAACATTAACTGATCAACGGAAAACAAGCCAAGACAAGAGACACAAGATGTGGTGGCTAGCTAGGGAAAAACCCCAATGGAGGGAAACCCTTTGATCAAATCTTCTTTTATCTTCAATAGTTCAGTAGAGAGAAATAATACAAAATCTGAATTCTGTAATTTTATATCAGCAACAACAAACCCTAGATCAACAAATTCAAGCTTGGTCAAACTAGTTTAAATTGACCTCAAAGTTACTTGGTCAATTTATGGTCAACTTGTTCTCAAGCAGCCTGAAGAAACAACCCAAAAAGTTCAGTCAATTTGCAGATTTATGAAGTCAACTGCAGCCCTAAAATAGGGAAGTCAACACTGGTCAAACTAAAGGTCAGATCACCTTGATTTTCATGCCAAAAATTGTGGCCTGCCTAGGAGAGGCAACCACACCCAATCCACACTTCTGGAAAGTCAACGCTTGGTCAACACTGGTCAAATATATGACCTGCTACCCTAGCATCCTTCTTTCTCTGTCTTCCTTGCCTTAAGACATCTTCCTTTCAGCCACAGGTGTGTGAGAGAGAGAGAGGCTCATTTTATGCGTAAGAGAGAGAGAGAGAAGATGAGTGAATTGAATTGTCCAAATGAGGGGAATGATCCTTGTATTTATATGCAAACGTTGAGGATGAATAGACGTGACTGTTGGGCTTCTGAGCCTACATAAGTTTGTTGGCCGACCTTGACTTTGTCCATAATCAAAATAAATTCATATCTCCATAAATACTTATCGGAATTGGATGATCTTTAGATTAATCCTACACCTCTCGATGAGAGGAATCGAGGAAAAATATCATAATCCATAAATAAGGTGATCCACATGGAGTTTGGCTCTAGTTGCCAATTTTAACAATGTGGCACCAGCCAGGGACAAACCCCAATGTGGGGAAGCCCTTGATCAATTCTTCTTATATTCTTCAATAGTTTAGCAAAGAGAAAGAGATAGAATACAATGATTTTAAGTCAATACTTCACTTTCCAAATAGGAGATCAAAGATATTCTCCATGATGATGACATGATGAGGTTGAAATTCTGATGTCAAGGATTGAAGATATGCAACAGATGGTTGGCCTACAACAACTCAACCAATTATCTAGAATACTAAGGCTTTCCTTCAATAAGTCTCTCCTCCTTTCACTGCTTCACCAATCATGACAAGGCTACTAATTTGGCACCTTTCATATGCTGCAAGGGCTAGTGCATTTCATGGAAGACTTGGTCACTAGTTAGGGCACAATCTCTAAGTGCCACAACACCTTAAACACACCCCAAAGTCTACCTATTGACTGCATCTAGCCTTCATACAATCCCTCAGACCATACATTGTCTTATAGGGTTTCTTACCTTCTGAACGCAGTTCCTAAAAGGCCCCCAAATGTTGGCTATGGCCTACAACCTAGCCCAACAATGAACTGTAGCTTTGGTCCCTTCAAACTGTGATCCAATCAACCCTTAAACAACAGTCCCTAGCTCCTTGTTTCTGTAGATTGTTCTACCCAACAAACCAAGTTCAAGGACAACTTGATCATGCCCAAACAATCCTAAAATAGGCCATGCTATCACCTGTAGCAATGTGGTTTTATCATTCATTATGACAATGGCTTAGGTGAATGCAGCTAGATCTCCTTTCAAGCTATGTACGATAACTCATTCTAGGCTACAACTTAGGCCTCTCTCTTACTGTTACTAAGTCTTCTTTTGACTGCAGTTAGGACTTATTTTGACCAATGGATTATGTCTCCCCCTATAGTTGTGTATTAGGGTCTAATTGCTACAATGTTAGGGTCACTCTCTAGTTGTGTATTAGAGCTCAATAGACTATGGATTTAGACCTTCTTAAGCTATGGATTAAGGCTCCTTTAGACAGCGTATAGGAGCCTCTCTTCATTGTGGCTTGATCCCCTTTAGTACAGATAATTAGGGCCTCCTTTAATCTGTGGCTAGGGCTTCTGCCTTAGTCTCCTTTCCTCCTACATCTAGTGCTTCATCATCTTGACCTCTCTTTCCACCAAACCCAAATGAGTAGAGAGAGATCTTGAGTGAAGCGTGCGTGAAATGACTTTAAGGCTACCTGTATTTATAGTGCAACGTTGATGTTGAGTTGGGGTAATTTGGTTGCTGGCCAAACTTGAAAAATTGTCAAGTAACAAAAATAAATTAATATCTCCATGAATACATGTCGAACTCAGATGATCTTTAGATCAATCCTACACCTCTTGATGAGAGGAATCCAAGAGAAATATCAACTTACATAAATAAGAAGACCCATATGGAGTTTGGACCGATTTCCAATTTTAACACTCCATCTCAACTAGGTAGAAATCCATCTGCTAATTCATCTGTGAGTCAGTATTATCTCTACCATTAATGTAGTGCCCTACACTTCTCTACTCTAATTTACACTGCTAAAATATGAAGAAGAATAAGTGATCAAGAATATATCATAGCTTAGCCAAAGTCAGTCCCATATAAAGAGAGTGTCTGATACCACTTTTATTGATCTAAAATCAGTTCCAAATAAAGTGAGTGTCGCATATCACTCTTACTAACCTGATGTCAGTTCCAGTTCATCCGAGATCAATATCATCCTACCATAGGGAGTATGGTAGTACACGATGCAACCATCAGTAGTACTATGGTCCCTATCCTCATTTCCCTACTCATTGACCAGATGAGAGGTACTTCCCATGAGCCCTAGGCTACATGGGTAGGATGTCTTGGTAGGAGAAGAATGAACCACTCATCCTTCCAATAAGCCGCCATGGGGTATCCTAGGGGAAGGCTGAACCACTCACCCTATACAGAACAAATCACTAGGGGAAGGTTGGACCACTCACCCAATGATTGTGTCTTAGTAGGAGAAGGATGAACCACTCATCATGCTTACATAGAAAACCACTAGGGGAGGACTAAACCACTCACCCAATGGTTTATCATCCCTCCTAGAAGTACCCCATGCCCGTTGGAGCTCCCAGAGCTTAGTATCCATATCATATAGGACCCTCAAGAGAGGATCTCTCCACAACTCCTAGTATTTCTCAAAAAGTCAATAATTTGACCTTTTCCTGGGGTTTCATCTTAATGTCGACAACTTTCACATGAGTCCCAATGTGACGGAGACTTATTTCTCCTCATTGTACCATATCACATATAAAGTGATACCCAATGTATGTGTGTTGGGAGCGATCATGAAATATGGGATTCTCTGATAATCAGGTCCCATTCTAGTTGTCATAGAGGATCGTGGTGTTATCCAACACTTGTCCAAATAGCTCACTGAAGAGCTTCCCCAACCAGACAGCTTCACACGAGACCATACTCGTAGCTATGTATCTGTCCTCAGCAGTGCTCAAAGCAATCAACTACTGCTTCCTTCTCATCTAAGATATCGAACTAGAACCCAAAGAGAACCAACACTCAGAAGTGTTGTTTCAATCCACCATACTGCCTACCCAATCAGTATCCAATAAGCAAGCAGCCTCATAGCTTCGCAGTGAATCTCAGTCCATGCGTGATTGTGCCCCGAAGATATCTCGGATGATTCTTGGTACCAATCCAATGTCAGTGATGAGCTTAGCCATATGTTGGCTCAAGATGCTAACTGCAAAAGATATATCCATATGGGAGTTCACCAAGAACATCAATGCTACTATGAGTTGATGAAACTTAGAGGCATTTCCCAAATAAGGTCCAGCAGCACTACCGCATAACTTCTCAAATTTAAGCTCCATTGGGGTAGTCACATGCTTGCAGTCCACCATTCCAAATTAGGAATCCAACTCCCTCTTACTTTTTCAAATGAGAGGATATGTACCTATTAGAAAGAGGTTGTCAACATAAAGTACCAGTATGAGAGGTCTAGCATCCACAACCTTAAAGCAATAGTTTGGATCGGCTTCACTCCTAGTGAATATGATCTTCATCAGATAGCTATCAATGCTCTCATACCAAAGCCGGGGTGCTTGCTTTGAATCATAGAGAGCTTTCCTCAACATGCATATATGAGATTCTTAATCATGAATCTCAAACCCCTCGGGTCATTCCACATTCATGGTCTTGCTATTACATGAGGGGAATAGTCTCCTTCTATGTTTTCCTTCGGTACATCTCGAACATGTACCTTCATTCTCTTGAGGTATCCCTATCACCATCTATCTCACTTTGGGTAGGGCCTTACAATGAAGAAGGGAAGACCTCCAGTTCCATTGAAGAGATGCGTCACACGACATGGTCCCCATTGGATTTTTTGCAACTTGATACAAAGTGCCAACCCTGAACCCAAGAGTAAAAGCATCTTTAAACTTCCTTTTCCAAACACGTACATTTCCATTGATGAATGCCACCTTGTAACTTTTGTCTTCCATTGCCGATATGGACACCAAGTTCTTCTTGAGATCAGGTATATAAAGAAATTCTTGTAAATGAATCGAGTTACCCTGCTCGAATTGAAGAGTAGCATTCCCTACATCCTTTACATGATAGGTGACATTGTCTCTAAGAATAATCTTGAACTTTTTTTCCTTCTCTATCATATTAGAGAGAACTTCCTCGTATCTAGTGAAGTGCCTTGAAGGACCACTATCAATAAGCCAATTTCCCAAAGAGATTGGAGGAGAGGTAGTGGAGAGTGCCAAAATAAGGTACTACTCCTTTTTCTTGTCAGAAACAAAATTTGATTCTTCATACCTAGAGTTCCTAACTTTCTTTGAGGGTCAACCATTTCCTTAATGACCCGCATCCCTTTTTCCATTTCCATTATACCTATCATTCCTTTGATCATTGTTATTGAAGTTTCCCCTGGAATGATTGTGATCATCATCATGTGATGTGTCACTTCTATTTGGACACTCCCTCTCATAGTGGCCAAAATTATTGCAAGCGAAGCATCTGCCTTTCCTTCCACACTTAGATCTGGTCTTTCCATTGAAATGGCCTTTAGACCTAGCATTATTTCTCCTTTTGGCATGAGTAGAGAAAGCAGTAGGGTTCCCTTTATTAGAAAGCATTTCTTGCTCCACCATCCTGGTTTCTTCTTGAATGCATCTTGACTTCAGTTCTTCAAACCATGGAATTCAATCATTATTGAGAATAGTGGTTTTAAATATATACCACTTGGGTGGGAGTCCTCCAACGGTAATGATAGTAAGTTCCCTATCAGGCATGATTTCTCCAATCAATAGAAGATCATTCTTTATCTCGGTGATCCTTAAGAAGTAGGATTGAATATCCTCGCCCTTACCCTTCTTAATATCCTTTAACTTATTTTTGAGGAACAAAATTTGATTTACACCACCAAACTTGAACATGCTTACCAATCTGTCCTAGATCTCCTTGGAGGTGTTTAGATTAGAGATGTAGGCCACTAAACGTTTGTCAATGGAATCTCTAACAATCTTCTCTTTGGCTTCACCCTTGGTGTACTTGTTCTTTGTAGCATCTAGTGCATTTGATGGAGGCTCAAGGATTTTACCCTTCACATAATCCAAAACTTCTTGTTCTTCCAATGTCATATCGAGAGACATCTTCCATCTGTGATAATTATACTTTTCACGGAGCTTGTCTTTAGTCGAGAAGTGGGATTTTGAACCCATTGAGCCTTTTGTCCTTTCCAACTATCTTCAACAATTTCTTTTTCACTCTTGCTTTGGCTTTGCCTTCACCTCACCTATGATATCATGTTAAATTAAGGTATGTTCTATTCTTAGAGAAATTTACTTCAATTTTTCATAGAGCCCAATGAAAATATTGAGATTAGCAATCACATCAGTATGATAGTAAAGTGCAGATAAAACATATACATAAACTGTAGAAAAAAAATCCAAGACAGGAGGACACAAGATGTGGCACCAGCCAGGGACAAAACCCAATGTGAATAAATCCTTGATCAATTCTTCTTATATCTTCAATAGTTCAGTAGAGAGAAAGAGACAGAGTACAATGATTTGAAGTCAATGCTTGATTTTCTAAATAGAAGATCAAATATATTCTCTGTGACGATGACATGACAAGGTTGCAATTATGATGTCAAGCACTGGAGATATGCAACAGATGATAGGCCTAGAATAGCTCAACCAATTATCTAGAATACTGATGCTTTCCTTCAATAAGGCTCTCCATCCTTTGCTGCTTCACCAATAATGACAAGACTGCTAATCTGACACCTTTCATATGCTAGAGTGATAGGTGCATTTCATGGAAGACTTGGTCACTAGTTAGGGCACAACCTCTGAGTGCCACAACACCTCAAACACACCTCATATTCCACCTATTGACTATGGCTAGCCTTCATACAGTCCCTCCAACCATACACTACCTTATAGGGTTCCTTACCTTCTAAACGCAGTTCCTAAAAGGCCTCCAACTACTGGCTATGGTCTGCACCCTAGCCCAATAGTGAACTATAGCTTTTTTCCCTTTGAACAGTGATCCAATCAGCCCTTAAATAACAGTCCCTAGCTCCTCCTTTCTACATATTCTTCTACCCAACAAACCGAGATCAAGAACAACTTGATCATGCCCAAACAATCTTGAAATAGGCTACATTTTCACCTACACCAATTTGGTTTTATCATTGATTATGACAATGACTTAGGTGACTGCAACTAGGTCTCCTTTTGAGCTGCTTATGAGGCCTCCTTCTAGCTACAACTTAGGCTTCTCTATTGCTGTGACTAAGCCTTCACTTGACTGCAATCAGGGCTACTTTTGACCAACAAATTATGTCTCCTCCAGTAGTTGTGTATTAGGGTCTAATTGCTACAGAGTTAGGGTCACTCTCTAGTTGTGTGTTAGGGTTCAATAGACTACAGATTTAATCCTTCTTAAGTTGTGGATTAGGGATCCTTTAGATATCATATAGTTGCCTCTCTTTATTATCGCTCGATCCCCTTTAGGACAGAGAATTATGGCCTCCTTTAATCTGCAACTATGGCTTCTCCCTTAGTCTCCTTTCCTCCTGCGTCTAGGGCTTCATCATCTTGGCCTCTCTCGCCACCAAACCCAAACGAGTGGAGAGAGATCTTGAGTGAAGTGTGTGTGAAATGACTTGAAGACCACCTATATTTATAATGCAACATTGAGGTTGAGTTGGGGTAATTTGGTTGCTAGCCGACCTTGACAAATTGTCAAGTAACACAAATAAATTCATACCTCCATGAATACATGTCGGAATCAGATGATCTTTAGATCAATCCCACACCTCTCGATGAGAGGAATCCAAAAAAAATATTAGCTACCATAAATAAGATGACCCATATGGAGTTTGTCCCTAGTTTCCAATTTTAACATGTAACATTGCTTTTACGCTTTATTCAATCGATCTATTATTTCATTATGTGTTAATTTTAGGAAACAATGGTGTGCTCTATGCTTCAGAGAAATTTTAGTTCAATTTCTTTATTGGCCCAAAATCAATATCCAGTTTAGCAATCACATCAACATTAGAGTAAAATGTAGATAGAACATAAACATAAATAGTAGAAGATAAGTGAAAACAAGACGACACAAGATGTGGCACCAGCCAGGGACAAACCCTAATGTGGGAAAACTCTTGATCAATTCTTCTTATATTTTTCAATAGTTTAGCAGAGAGAGAGAGATAATACAAATTAAAAATATGATAATTTATAACAGCAGCAAGAATACCTAACCAGAAAAGTCAATGTTGGTCAAACAGGGAAAAATTCTTCCTCTAAATAGCTCAATCAAACTGAGTCAACTTTGGCCTCCAACAACAAGCCTAATCAACCGAAAACAATCTAAAAATGCCCAATCAAAAGATGGTGAATGAAAGTCAAGCTGCAGCCAGCCCTAGGGTAATCAATGCTGGTTGAATGAAAGGTTAGATCACTTTGATTTTAGTGCCCATATCGACAACTTGCCAAGGCGAAGATACCTCACCCAATATGCAATCAAAAGGAGACTAACACTATTCAACGCAGCCCAAGATACAATCTCTGAAATTTCTTCAATGCAGTCAAACAGTCAAATAGATTAATGTCATGCTTCCTTTGCACATGTGAGAGAGAGCTCCCCAGATTTGCATACCCAATCAAGTGAGGAGAGAGAGATGTGTGAAGATGAGATGATGATAAAATGACTTGAGGTATCCTCCTTTTATATGCAACATTGAGGATGAGTTGGGGGTTTGAATGGCTATTTTTCTTGCTCTCCGACCTTGACAATTTGTCCATTATATAAATAAATTAATATATTCATTTTTACATGTCAAAATTGGATGATGTTTAGATGAATCCTACACCTCTCAAAGAGAGGAATCCAAGAAAAATATTAGATGTCATAAATAAGATGACCCATGTGGAGTTTGACCCTAGTTACCAAATTTAACACACCGTCTCAACTAGAGAGAACTCCATCAGCTAATCTATCATCCAGTTGGTACTATCTTTGCCATCAATGTATTGCTTTGCTCTGCTCTTCTGAAATATGAAGAAGAAGAAGAAGTGATCAAGAATGTATCATACCATTCTCCATTGACCTGAGGTTAGTCCCAGATAAAAGAGAGTGTCTCATACCACTCTTACTGACCCGAAGTCAGTTCTAATCAAATGAGAGTGTCTCATACCACTCTTACTGACCCGAAGTTAGTTGCAATCAAAAGAGAGTGTCTCATACCACTCTCACCGACCCGAAGTTAGTTCCAATTAATCCCAGATCAATATTGGTCATCCTAGCATAGGGAGTATGGTAGTACATGATGCGTCCATCGGTAGTACTATGGTCCTTATCCTTTTTTCCCTAATCATTGGCCAGATGAGAGGTGCTTCCCATGAGTCCCAGACTACATGGGTAGGATGTCTCAGTAGGAGAACAATGAACCATCATCCTGCCTACATGTTTGTTGGGGAATCATCAGGTAATGTTGAACAACTCACCCTATACACAAAAAACCACTAGGGGAAGGCTGAAATACTCACCCTTTGGTTTCTCATCACTCCAAGAAGTACCCCAAGCCCACTGGAGCTCCCAGAGATCAATGTCCATATCATACAGGACCATCAGAAGAAGGTCTCTCCACAACTCCTAGTTGTTCTCGGAAGGCTAGGAAATTGACCTTCCCCAGGGGCTTTGTCAGAATATCAACAACCTGCTCATCAATGCTAATGTGATGGAGCATTATTGATCCTTGATGTACCATATATCGCATAAATTGGTACCTGAAATCTGTATGCTTGGAGTGATCATGAAACATGGGATTCTCCGATAATCGGATCCCACCCTAGTTGTCACAGAGGATCATGGTGGTATCCAACACATGTCCAAACAGCTCACTGAAGAGCTTCCTCAAACAGATAGCTTCACAGGAGGCCATACTAGTAGCTATATATTCAGCCTCAACAGTGGTCAAGGAAACCGATTTATGCTTCCTAATCATCTAGGATATTGAAGCAGAACCCAAAAAAAAATAACATCCAAAAGTGCTCTTGCGATCCACCACACTTCCAGCCCATTCAGCATCATAATAACCATACAACCTCACATCTCTGGTAGTGTATCTCAGTGCATGAGTGATTGTGCCTTGAAGATATCTTAGAATATTCTTGGCACCAATCTAATGTATATGATGAGGCTCAACCATATATTGGCTCAATGTGTTAACTGCAAAACATATGTGTAGACAGGAGTTCATGAAGAACATCAATGCTCCTATGAGTTGACGATACTCAGAAACATTTCCCAATTTAGGTCTGACAACACTACCACATGACTTATTAAATTTAAGTTCCATCAAGGTAGTCACAGGCTTGCATTCCACCATCCCAAATCTTTCCATTATATCCACAACATAGTTTCCTTGAGATAGGAAAATTTCTCCTCACTTTTGCAAGATCTCCAACCCTAGAAGGTAGTGCATCAGTCCTAGGTCCTTCATATCAAATTGAGAAGCAAGGTCCCTCTTACATTAGTGAATGAGAGGGTCTACACTTCCATCAGCTCAATGCTTGAATTTGTACAAGCACTTAAAGGTGACAACTGATTTGTCCTGGGGTCTAGGGACCACATCCCAGACATCATTCTTCATAATTGATTCATATTCTTCATTCATAGAATCCTTTCATACCTAATGATTCATGACTTCTTTGAATTATGAAGGGTCATTTTGAATGATAGTGCTCATGGCAGTCAAATATCCTTGATACCTATTCAACTTCTTGCTTTCACAAAAATTCCCTCTTGGTGTAATGTGTCTCTTGGCGAGTCTCCCTAAGCCATGAGGGTATCTTTTTGGAGGAGGAGGTCTCATGAGGAGGAGTATCAATAGGATCCATAGGTTCATCAACATTAGGAATCATTTTGTCTTATTTTGCACCATGATTTTTGGTGTCAACTTCTTTGTCCTTCCTTAGGATAAGAAGGTTGGTGATCTCGCTGAAGGCCATATCTTCGTCAAAGGTGACATCATGACTTATCTCAACTTCCCTTTGACTAGCCACATAAATTATATAACCCTTACAATTTTCGCTATAGCCCATAAAGGATGGTGAGTAGCTTTACCATGTTCTGAAGGAAACATTTAGAAAATTTCATGACAACATTCAAGGAGAAACTCTTAAATTGTGTACTCCATATTTTATGTACTTAGCAGCTTTTTGTACTCTAATATGTAAAATTAAAGTCTGATATTGTGAATATATTTCAGGAACAACATTTTTTTAGAGAACATTTGGTGTTTATGATTCATTTTCATAAGCATTGCTCCATGATTAGTGTTTGCTTCTACTTCAACCTAAGATGGTCGATATCTACAAGCTCAACAACCTATATCCTTTTGAGTTAGTAAGGTATGTGCTCATAATTTGTTTAGATTTAATTGTGAGTAGTTAAAATGTTGTCAAGTGATATGGAACCTCTAGTTCCCCAATCATTACTACCCTTGGTTTCATAGCCACACTCCTACACTCCTTGTCCTATAATAATTACCTTATCCCTGTCATCATTCCCTAAAACACCTCTATCAATCTTCTCGGCTCATGTGAAATCCTCTTCATCGCTCTAATCATTATAAAATTTCTCGACTTACATCACATCTGAACCACAACCATTATCACACCTTCAGCTTGGTACGACCCCACTGTCATGATAACCATTCCTATGGGGGCATGATGAGGGTAAAATCATTGACTCGATTGGGGAAGTTCTCATCAAGATCAAGGAAACTGTTTTGTTTATCAATCATAAGGGAATTCTATTCCTATCTCAAATTGAAGACAAGGAGATAAAAATTTTGGTTGGATTCGGGACTTATGATTTTACACAGCCATGGGGGTTGATCACCATGAGCTGACCTTTGTTGAATTTTCTTGCAGCTCTAAGTATCAACAATGTAAAGAAATTCTTGAAGAGCAAGGATGGTTTCCATTTTTAAGAAAATTCCAAGGATATAATGATAGAGTATCCCTCACATTTGCTCAAAACTTTGATGGAGAGCATGCTAAAGTTGGTAATTTGAATTTTAAGGTTATAGAGGAGTATCTTAGCCGTACTATAGGACTATCCTCTATGGGTTAACCATTCTTCAAAGGCGGTAAATTTCATATTCCAAATTGTGGCTCATTCCTCAAACCGGCGACCTATGAGTGAATCAAATCAACGAAAGGTATATTATGGGTTTGTATTGAGGATAAATGGCACCCTATGATCACCATGTTACAGTGTTTTCGTACCTATGATGGAAGGTATGCCATTGTGTTTTTATATCATATTCGAATGTTATCACATTTTGCAGAGGATAGTAAGATAAATTTCCCGCATTTCGTGAGGTTAAGCTTGCAAAAAATGTCAAAAGGGGTGTGATCAATGAGTAGGAACCGTAAGACTACATTATATCACCAAAGTTTGATGAAATTGTAATTTTTTCTGAACTTACAAAGTGACAGATGCCTTGGGAAGACCTCTTGATTGAAAATTTCCATGGAGAAGAGACTCAGTTCAAAGGTCGACAACAGTTGGTGGGACAATCACTTAAGCATAGGAGGGAGACCCTGTCACATCCTTCCCAAATGTTGCCTAACCCTATGGGTAACACTGTCTCCACTGTTGATGAAACTCCTCAAGAATCAACACCCTATTCTAATACTATGGAAGAGGGGACGTCTTCAAAAAGCCGTAGGGTAAATAAGTGAAGGAATAAGCAGAGAAAGAGTAGTAAATACTGACCTAATCCAGCTGATATTATCAGGTTGAAAGGTGAAGAACCAACATTTAAAGCTCCTAAAGCTCATGTATTGACCGAACCAAAACCTAAGAGGAAGAAAGATCTTTTTCCAACCCCAGTACCGTTGATATCCATCGCAAAAACTTCAATCCAAGGCCACTCAAGAACTAAAAGTATGAACAAGATTAAGACTCCTAAGGTTATAACTTATGAGTGTATTAATTGTATTTTCTCTCCTAACATTGATGGCAAGGAATTGCATTCTTCCCCTAAAAGAATTCTTGTCTTAGTACATACTGCAGAGATCCCCTTCGACATTGCACAAGGAAACAAAGTTCCCTGTTTAGTGTTCGCCCAACAAGAATATTAGTCAAAAGGTTAGCAGAGAATTTGAGAAAGCTTCATCACGAGGAAAAGGCCATATAAAAACTCCAAGAGGGAGTGCCTCTCAATAATTGAAAACACCCATGAAAACTCTTACTCCTATAGCAGAAGAAAACCTAAGGGATCGTGTAGTGGAGTTGCAGAAAAAAATTGTTAAACTTCGTAAGGAAGCAAACAAGTATCAAGTCTTATTTCAATATGTCAGAGAAGTCAATCATTAGATCAAAGAAGGTAACCTTTAGTTGTATTCCCAGAATGACAAGCTAAAGCAGAGGAACAAGCAATTGCTACGTTGAAAAATTTCCAGGATGAAACCTATCAAAAGGCTAAGTGCTCAAGAGATTTCTCTGCAATTTATGAAGTGTTATGTTCGAATTAATCATGGGTTAGAGGTATTGGTTAAGGTTGCTAGTATTTGACTAAATTTTATTTTGCTACCACATTAATACTATTTTTTACATATTATGGCAACATTCATGAGGACATGCATTCGAATCAACATGGGAGGGATGTTGGCGCCCACTTTTGTCCCCAATTTTCTACCTCTCATCCCTACTTTCACCATATTTCTCCTATGAAAGTACTCCTATTACCTACCCTATCACCTAGATCACTCCCTAAACCCCACTATTACATAACTCATAGGTAAATGCACTTAATTGATATCATTTTTCTATTTGTTACTGAATTTAAGTGCATTTTGAGTTATGTCCCTATATGCTAACCATTTATTCACGGGTTTAACTAGAAGCTTGGTGATAGTATTGACAGGTCTCCATGAATGGAAGGATGTCTCATC
Organism: Pinus taeda; assembly: GCA_000404065.3. Taxonomy (NCBI): domain Eukaryota; kingdom Viridiplantae; phylum Streptophyta; class Pinopsida; order Pinales; family Pinaceae; genus Pinus; species Pinus taeda. Next base: position 38,626 of record APFE030029312.1, read on the forward strand.
ATCAACATCAACCTCAACTAGCATATTCAAACAACTGATCCTTGACTGAGGACGAGAGCCTTTGGCCAAGTGGGTTCCTTCTTCTTGTTTTGACGATCGAAATTACACAATGATTTGTGAGGACAAGCACGATGCTTGCATGATTGATTTTATATGTTAAGTGTGATGATTCCAATGCCAAATATCCTCCAAGTAAGAATCAAAGCAAACTATTCTCATAATGGCAGTGAGTTACTCTAGAAGGAATCTGTTTGTTCTAAGTAAAGTTAATATGATTTGGAGTAGATCAATCAATGCTTAGATTAGTTTATAGCTACGAAGGTTTCCATAGTTAGTTGAATTTCTATTTTTACATTTTATAGAGTCACCTTTAAAGGTTGTTGTAATGCAAAGACAATGCTAGTCGAGCTCATTGGTTAAGAATCATTGTTGTTGATACATTGTGACTTATGTCAACTAGTTCTCAAACTTTGTTTTGGAAATATATATGATCACTTTCAAGTTGTGAGCGAGAAGCACTATTATCATGGTTGATTGTGAACTATTTCTGTGATGTTTTAGATCTTTCTCCTGTTGTAGTAGACTAGCTTACTCTAAGCATGGGAGGGCCCACCACCTCTAGAAATAAGCCCCATTAACAGTTCAGATAGCTAGCTGTGTGCATTTAATTTCATAGTTGAATCTTGTGTGTTACAATTACGAACAGTGATATATGATTTCATGACGTGCATGGTTCATTGCTTAACATATTAAACCATTTAAAGATTGTTTCCTGTGTTAAAATAATTTGATTCATTACATAAACTGAGTTTGTATTTCGATACAAATCCATGCCTTGTTCTTTCATTAAAAATCACATCCATTTATGTTTATAATTGGAGTATCCATGATAGGAAAATCAATTGATATTGAAGCTATATAACATGATCTTTGTGTGTTTATTTTGGTGTGTATGTCTCTTTAACGAAGTTTATGATGAATGGTATGAGTGCGAGTGTAGATTGCCTTGTGTATAATTGAGATATTGATTTATGGTATGAGGTTTTGATATTATTTTCAAGTGAATTTGAGTTTAGTATCAATAGGGATTGCATTTTCCATTTCCACAATTTGAATTGTTTGATTGGTTTCAGGCATTATGATTTAGCTTTCATAGTGTGGTTTATTTTAAATCATTTCATTTAAGAGCATTGATTTGAGTTATTAAATTATCATAGGATAATTTAGATCTATTCTCGCATAATAGAATAAGATTGATTTTCATTTCCAGTATTATATTCTAAAGATTGATTTCAAGAATTGAACTATGTGATTTATATTCCTAGTATGATTTGATTATTTGCATTGCTTTGAGTTGTTTGAAGATAGTTGCTTCTAGATAGAATAGATTTTAATTTTAAATGTAATAGCATAGGATTTGATTTTACAACAACAGGTTTAGACAACTCTATTAAAGGTTTCATTTTCATCGAGTCAATCTCTGTAACAATTTCAAATGAAGTTTTAAAGGTGTTCCATTTCTAAGTAAAAGTAGTTTGGTTTGAATGGATTGAAGATAACAGATTAGGATTTGATATTAGAATTACAATTTGGCCTCCTTATCATATTTCGTTACAAGTAATAGATGCTTGGTATTTTAATAGCTAGAAGTTTAAATCCTCGCTTAAGATTTGTGGTTGGAAAGAATTTCGTTAAGCCTTTGGTTTCAGTAAGATTGTCTTTCAATTACAAAGATTTAGAAAAAGGAAGAGAGTAGGTTGAGTTAAGTGGATTTCTTTTAGATTTCTTATGTTTTCTGAAAATAATATGAGTGCTATTTTTCTTAATTAGTATTGTTTCTTTTCCTTCATTCTGTACTAAACGATCAAAGGAAAATTACATACTCTGAATTTAATCTTGAACCAAAAACGTGGTACAACTCATGCTCATGAGTCCTGGTTGACAATTAAATATCAGGAGATTTAATCACTAATTAAAACTCTCAACAATGATTCCAAGCATGATCAATGTGAAGCATGTTTCCTCTTGGTAATTCTCACTTAATTTGCATTTTCCATTTTTTGAAATCATGTATTGAAGTTGTTGGTTTTTCCCTTATTGATGGATTTATCTAGGCTTCTAAATAGAGAAAAGTACCTGTGTAAGCCTAGATTTACTCATGTTTTTTGGTGCTAATGATACCCATGTTATATCTGGCATTAAACCTTAATTATCATACCACTGTTTCTACAATTTAACCTCCTTCGTCTTCCATACTTTTGTTGTTACATTGTTGCTAAGGATTTTGTTTGTCTACAGACCTACACATCTATTTCCCTATATCCTCTCATCCTTTCCACCATCTCTACAGCTTCAGTATTAGGCTCTCTCATTGGTTTTAGTTGGCCACCAGAAGAACACATTTCTCTTTGAAATTACCCCAATATATCCCCCGCATTTGGATACATGTGTCAGCTTGAGTCTACTTAATGAAGGCCTATTGAACCAATCCCCTCTGATAATTTTTATTATGTGACAATTGGACTACAAAAAAGAATCTCACTCATAATCTTCCATGCACTCCTCCCTTTAAGATGTCCAAGGCACTGGTCTACAATCAACCCAGAGGTTGTCTCTAGGAGGATTTCTATGTCCCCTGAAGCACTCATGCTACAGGTGCTAGAAATAATCCCCAACAGATACCATGTTAATTTTTCTTATATTTATATTTTTATTTACTTTGATAATTATATTTCATCATTTACATTTAGAATTCACCCCATATTGTCATACCATTATTTAGATTTACAACATTATTTAGCAGCATATGCAATTATATAGAAAGAACAACATCATAATCAATGTACTGAAACATAAAAGAGCAATAGAGGAAAATCATTCATGCATAGAGACACCAGGATTGGTCGAAGACCAAGGAAAAACCCACTATGGGGAAAGCCCTTTCAAATTATTCTTATTAGATTATCATTGAATGATTCAATAAGAGAGAGTACAATGATGCATATCAACAACCATAAACCTATCCAAAAAAATCAAATAAACAATATCCATGTGATGAACTAAAAAATGCTAATATAGAAAACTATGCTTCATAAGTTTGCAATCAACTATCACTGTATGCACTTAGCTGCCAAACAGATTTAATGAGTGAAATTTGTGGTCAACTGATAAAACAAATCCTCAGTCCCAACCACACGGATGACATGATGTACGTGTGGTTGAAATGCTTCAACTACATGGACGAGATGGCTTGTGTGGTTACAACTAAAAATTTCATGTTACAAGCCTATAGTTGTGACCCAAAACCCTAGAAAATTGTGAGCTTCAGACCCTCCAATCTTGAACATGTATGAACCAAAAAAAAGAAAGAATAATAGAAGAAATGTTTCATGATGCTATCCAAAAAAGGGTCACTTTACTTGTATTTATAGCCATCCATGGGTGGATGATTTATCTTTTGGGCCGACCCAATCAAATATGCACATGTGGGATTTAATTCAAAAATACACTTTCCCTTTTCCAAATTGAGAACTTCAATAGTCAAAATTGGTCTTCTAGAAAAGAGGAATCTCATCGCGTAGCTGAAATTTATCACTGATATACCAAAATTAACACAAGAAACATTCGATAAGATGAAGGATGTTACGAACACATGCCCTATGCTTGCGCTACCAAAATTCACCCATCCATTTGTGTTGGAATGTGATGCTTTGGGGATAGGGATAAAATAAGTTATTATGCAGAATCATCATCCCATAATGTTGGAGAGCTGAAAACTCATGAATTATGAGTGACACTATTTGATATATGATAAAGATATGTCGACCATCATGCATGCATTGGACATATTCAAACAACATCTACTGAGGAACAATTCCAAAATAAGGACAGATCATAATAGCTCAAGATTCCTCATGGAGTAAAAGTAAATGAGTGAGAGGAAACAAAAGTGGATCATTAAATTGTAGGCCTACGAATTTAGTATAGAGTAATTCAAAGGAAAAAAAATAATATCTCATTCTCTTTCAATTATGAAACCCCCTCTCTTGCTTATGGAGATGACAAAATATTAGAAGTCATTATTGCTTGTGGAGTATTCGAAGAATAAATTTTCCTGTCAGATTTGCAGGGGTTGATCCATGATGACAGGTACCATATCTATCTGATTCTAGAATCGAAGCTCAAAGAGAAAGGTGTTCACAAATATCACAACTCACCCTTAATAGGACACTGAGGATGCATAATTAACTACATATAGATTAGGGAGAAGTTCACTTGGAAGGGCCTAAAAATGGATGTGTTGAGTTTTGGGAAGGAATGTAGTACTTTCTAGTAGAGCAAAGGCAAACAAATTCATCCAGCTAGTCTGTTGCAACCACTCCCTATTCCGAAGTAGAAATGGGAGAGCATTTCCTTGGAATTTATCATTGGGTTACCTCCGGTATAGGGGAAAGACTATATATATGTGGTGGTATATTGACTCACAAATTTCACTCGTTTTTTTTTCCATACCATCAAAATATTTAGTAGTCTAGGTGGTCGAGCTATTATTTAAGGAGGTATTTTAATTACATGGGTTGTCAAAAACCATCACCAGTGACAAGGATATTTGGTTCATGGACAACTTCTCGCAAGAGCCATTCAGACCTGTGGGGATAGAGTTAACACTGATCAGCGTCTATCACCCACATACTAATGTATAGACAAAAATAGTCAACAAATGACTTGAGGAATATCTCCAGAATTATTTATCTGGCTAGAAAAAGGCATGGATAAATTGGTTTCATTTGGGAGGGGAATGCTACAACACCACTTTCCACATGTCCATTGGCATTACACTGTTCAAATAATTATATTGATATGATTCCCCAACATTTTGTGATAGAGAATTTGGGATAGTCAAGCACCTCTAGCCAAGGAATGGATTCAAGAAAGAAAAGATATTTTAAAGGTCCTTAATGAAAATTTGCAGATGGCTCAAAATAAATTGAAATTGTAGGAAAAAAGGAACAAAGTATAGTGCAACTTTGAAGTGGGATATTGGTACACGTCCATCTTCAACCCCACAGATAGTTATTACTCGGAACAAATGTGGCGGAAAAGTTGAAAACCATGTTCTATGTACCATACAAAATCCTGAGACAAGTGGGAGAAGTGGACTATGAGATTGAGCTTCTTGAAGGATGTAAAATTCAAGAAATATTTCATATATCGTGCCTTAAAAAGGACATACAGAAACATGTTGTCACTTCTACATAACTTCCACCATTGGACAAGGAGGAAGACTTAATGTTGGTCCCAGAAAAGATCTTAGAGACAAGGGAAAGGAAGTTGTGAAGTTGGATAGTGAAGGAGTAACTAGTAAAATATAAGGACTTACACATGGAGGATGCCACCTGGGAAGTTGAGCAGGTGCTCAAACATCCTAAGTAAAAGAAATTTTGCGCAGGGAGGATTGTAATGTTCTCGACCACTTAAGAAGGATGTGATATAGTCTGCTATCCTAACTGATTTGATAATCACTCTATGAGTGACCTCAGTTGAAGATTTATTAAATAAAAGGTATTACAGACTCATGTGCTCGTACGTGTGTTCTATGTTCTTGAAACAACGGATCGATCAGATTGCCAATACACAGAAAATAAGTAGAAAGAAAGAAGAGAGATACAGTAAGCAACACAAAGACACAAACAATTTTTAATAAGGAGTTCACCCTATTCTTGAGGGCTACATCTCTGGTCCAGCTTTCAGTGGTGGCCTTGTTTTATTATGTCTTTAAGCAGAGAATTTACAAATACAAGGACTCAATATGAGTTCTCTTGATAGCAGATTTTGCATGGCAGGGTGGTTCTTGGATTCCCCAAGCAACTCGGAGTACACAGATTTTTTCTCTTCCTACCAGCTCTGTGACCCTTGGTCTATAGTGGAAAGAGCCAAATGTGATGCTCAGTCCAGATAGATTCCTCTATGGGAAGGCTTAGATCTTCAAGCTCTCTGGTGCTCGATGCTGCCTGTGGTCAGCTCGGCCCTCTATCTCCTCTATTTGGCTTTACTGCTCTTTGTGTTCAGTCCTCCTCTTAGGGTTCACTGTTCACTGTCTCTCTTGGTTACTTGGACTCCTCTCAGTTTAGGTTTCCAATTAACTCTTTTATGTTCTGACTGTCTCTGTTCATGGCTTTAGTCATTCGATCCCTATGCCTATTCGTTTCCTCTCCCGCGTGCATCGATTCACCTTCTGCAGCTGCACTTGGAGTTCCCTGTTCAGCGTCAGCATGAATGCTAAGGAAGTGGCCACGTGTCTCCATCTAAATGGTGCCAGCATGATTCGTCAATTCATTTCTTCCATTACATTGTGTATGCGTTCTTTCTCCACTGTGGCAGTCAAATGGACTCCAAATCCCTTTAGAACATTGCTTAATCCCCTATCGATTCCACTTCCTCCATCGAGCACAATCTCACCCATCTCATCTAGGCTCCTCCAAATCCAACGTCATACACACGTCAAGCACGGTTGACTTGCTCGACTAGTAGCGCGGGATCACGATAGTTTTTCTCTCAACTCCATTGCCACGAATCAATCGCTGAGTGGGATCGCTCCGCTTTCTTCCAAAACCTCTTACCGTTCAAGGGCGCCCCAATAAATACCATCGGTTTTCTAGAGCGAGGGTCCCGCCTTTGTCCTTTAGTGCTTTTATTTCTCTGCCTGTAGTTCTCCAGCTCCCAACGTGACCGAGTGCTTAAGGCTTTTCCACTTTAACCATGTTTTCCCGGCGATGTGCGATTAGCGCTAAGTGCTAATCGCACATCAAAATTGCCTCCTTTTCCCGATCCAGGGTTCCCAGGGGCTATTTTCACCTCCTGCATAGTCTCCATGGGCCTTAGTTAGTGCGCTTTGACCGAGGTCCTTGTCGTTCCACGTTGGTGGCCATTGCCACTGGTTCAAGGTGTTTTTGATCACTATTTTGGAATTTTCAAGGATTTGTTCAACTCGATATAGTCAAGGTTCTTAATAGTCTTTTATGGATCCAATTCGGATCATAGCCTTCTCACTGAAAAAGCTTTTGGACCACCAAAATTTGGTTTTCTTCAAGCATCGACTAAGTGAGGAAACTGTTGTCTCATTTGTCCAATCTCAATCCACTTCACACTGCTCGACTTCGAACCCTTAAACCTAATCCTGAGGTATTCCACTTGTCCACTGTGCATCGTCCTTACCTTCCTATCCAGCACTGTATCTTCCTGCAACTCA
>APFE030029312.1:45903-58692 GCA_000404065.3 Pinus taeda
TTATAACATATGGATTTACCGTGCTGTGTCAAAAATGCTCCCATGGCATAGTCACTGGCATCAATTTGGATCTCAAATGGTCTTTGTAGATTTGGCAGTGCTAGTACATGTGTTGTACTAATCTTTTCTTTCAAGGTGTCGAAGGCTTTCCGCTGTTTGCCTCCCCACTGAAACACCTTGTTCAATCCTGTCAAAGCATGTAAGGGAATTGCAATTGAGGAAAAATTTGAAATGAACTTCCTCCAATATTGTGCTACTCCTAAGAAGCTTCTCACTTCTGTAGCAGACTGGGGTTTAGGCCAGTTGACAATGATTGCCACTTTAGAGGGATCTATTTTCAATTCACCCCCCGCTACTATGTGACCCAAATAATTTAGAGAGATTTTGCCAAATTCACATTTGGAGAGTTTAACATAAATTTTTTCTCTTCTCAAAACATCTAATGTCTGCTTAACATGATTTAAATGTTCTTCCCACATTTTACTAAATATCAGAATGTCATCCAAATACATAATAACAAAATCATCAAGAAAAGGTCTGAGTACATCATTCATTAATCTCATGAAAGTAGCAGGAGCATTAGTTAGGCCAAAAGGAATTACTAGCCATTCATACAATCCATGCTTTGTTTTGAAAGCAGTCTTCCATGCATCTTTCTCTGCAACTCTGACCTAATTGTATCCACTGTGCAAATCCAGCTTGGTGAAGTAAACAACTTCCTTCAATTGATCTAAAAGATCATCTATGCGAGGAAGGGGATAACGATTTTTGATTTTTATCTTATTCAGTGTTCGGTAGTCAATGCACATTCTCCACGAGCCATCTTTCTTTTTCACCAAGACGATGGGTGACCCACATGGTGATGTGCTAGGCATGATGAACCCTTTCTCAAGCAACTCCTGCACCTGCTTCTTGATTTCAACATTCTCTAAATCAGACAACCTATACATCCCAATGTTAGGCAAAGGAACATCTTGCTACAAAATAATATCATGTGCTATTCCCTTTTTGGGTGGCAGACCTTTAGGTTCTTGAAATAAGACATCATACTCCGAAACAATATTTTCTATATCAGCTTGTTGATCAGCATTACAACCCCCGAATACATTGGTTTTATCAAATTTCTTTTCCTTTACAACCATTAGTAAGAACTGTTTGCATTAATTTATTGTTCTTTTCATCTTTCCTGAGTTGATGAGAGCATAGTTATTCTTGAGCTTATGAGCCCTTACAAAGTATTCGATTCCATATTTAACAAGTAGATACTTGTTCTCAGCTCTATAGAAAATAGCCTTTCTATCATACAAGTAGGGACTTCCTAAAACAATTCCACATATATCTAAAGGTACATCTAACTCAACCTCATCCACAAATGTTGACCCAAAAGAAAACTTGAGTTTGCACTGTCTAGTCACTTGTAGTTGGGCTTTCTCATTCAACCATCCTAATGGGTATGGCTTCTTATGAGGTGTAGTTGCTAATTCCAATTTCTTTACAATTGCTTCAAAAATCAGATTTACTTGTGAGCCACTATCAAACAAAGTATCAATCTTTTGAATTTTGGAAATAACTTGAATATGGAAAATCTCATGCCTTTTTCTCTCATGTTCTTCATCAATAACAGATTGAGCAGAATTACTAGTAGATGCTTCAGAATTCTTACCTTTTATACCTGTGGCTACAATGATTGTTTCATCTCCCAAGTTTGACCCAAAATCTTTCTAAATAGCTGCAGCAGTCTTCTTCTTCTTGCCCTCGGACTTCTTAGGTCTCAGCTCTGGATGTAGAATCCAACAATGCTCATCATCATGCCCCTCCTTTTTACAGTGAGTGCATGAAGTTTTGCCTTTTTGTGCAATGTTAGCCTTGCTTTCCACTTCTGCTTCCTTTTCTCCTTGCTCTTGCTTACAGTGGGTTGGGATGGTCCCCCAACTTCTGGATTTCCATTCTTTCCTCTAGCTTCTAGATGAGTAGCTTGTACAAATACCTCATCTATACTAGCTGGATTAAACATGAGGATGGTATTCCTCATGTAGCTGTGTAGACCACCAATGTACTTCAAAAGAGTCTCTAGTGAGTCTAATGAGATACCCAACATCAATGCTCTCTCTGAACTCTTGAGTATACCCTTGTACACTTAGCCCTTTCAACTGTCGAAGAGTTTGCCAACTCATCATGGCTTGTTGCATGTAGGCCAATGGATAGAACTGCTTTTTGATTGCAACAACAAATTCACTCTAGAAAAAGATGGTCTTACCATGTCTTTTCATATCAGCTTGGGTTCTACCTTCCCACCAAACCAAGGCAGTGCCTCCTAGGCGTAGGCTTGCCAACTAAATCTTACTCTTGTCTGAGTCTATGTTTTGTACCCTGCAATACACATCAATTTGTCTAATCCAATTGTCCAACTTTTCAGCATTTAGTTCTCCATCATATATAGGCAAATCAAATTTAACATCTAACTTAATCAAATATGCTTTCTTATTATGCATAGGGATATTAGGAGGTGTGAGAAAGCTTTCCTCTTTCCCCTTTCCTTTCGAGTGGCCATGGGAATGAGACTCATCTTTTTCTTTATCTTATTTAGAACCTGATGAATCTTCATCCCTATGCTTTCTAAAGTCCCTATACATTTCTTCTACCATAGACTTTATAGCTAGGAAACTTTCTATGAATTGAGGGTCTGACCCTATAGAACCTTCCTCTGACATTGTCTTAGGAGAATAGACTCTCCCAATTTTAGGATTAGTTTCCACCAACTCTTTTTCTCCTGATTTGAGCTTTGATCTAGTGAGCATTCACAAATAAGCCAACACAAGCTTGTCTAACCTTACGGCCTAGAGCTCTGATACCACTTGATTTGATAATCACCCTATGAGTGACCTCAGTTGAAGATTTATTAAACAAAAGGCATTACAGACTCATGTGCTGGTGTGTGTGTTTTGTGTTATTGAAACAACGGATCGATTAGATTGCCAATACACAGAAAATAATTGGAAAGATAGTAGAGAGATACAGTAAGTAACACAAATACGCAAACAATTTTTAATAAGGAGTTTACCCTATTATTGAGGGCTACATCTCCGGTCCAGATTTCAGTGGTGGCCTTGTTTTATTGTGTCTTTAAGTAGAGAATTTACAAATATAGGGACTCAATATGAGTTCTCATCACAACAGATTTTGCTTGGCATGGTGGTTCTTGGATTCCCCAAGCCACTCGGAGTACACAGACTTGTTCTCTTCCTACCAGCTCTGTGACCCTTGGTCTACAATGGAAAGAGCCAAATGTGATGCTCAATCTGGATAGATTCCTCATGGGAAGGCTTGGATCTTCAAGCTCTTTGGTGCTCGATGTTGCCTATGGTTATCTTAGCCCTCTGTCTCCTCTGCTTGGCTTTACTACTCTCTCTGTTCAGTGCTCCTCTCAGGGTTCACTGTTCACTGTCTCTCTTGGTTACTTGGACTCCTCCTAGTTTGGGTTTCCAATTAACTCTTTTCTGTTCTGACTGTCTCTGTTCATGGATTTAGTCATTCAATCCCTATGCTTTTTCGGTTCCTCTCCCGCCTGCGTCGATTCACCTTCTGCAGCTGCGCTTGGATTTCCCCGTTCAACGTCAGCATGAAATCTCAAGAAGTGGCCATGTGTCTCCATCTAACTGGTAACAGCATGATTCGTCAGTTCGTTTCTTCCATTACGTCATGTATGTGTTCTTTCTCCACTGTAGTGGTCAAACAGACTACAAATCCCTTTATAACATGGCTTAATCCCCTGTCGATTTCGCTCCCTCCATTGGGCGCAATCTCAGTCGTTCGATCTGGGCTTCTTTAGATCCAACGTCATATGCATGTCGAGCATGGTTGACTTTCTCGACTGATAGCACGTGATCACAGTGGTTTTTCTCTCACCTCTACTGCCACACATCGATCTCTAAGTGGGATCGCTCTACTTTATTCCAAAACCTCTTACCGTTCAAGGGCACCCCGATTAATACCACTGGTTTTCCAGAGCACGGGTCTCTCCTTTGTCTTTTAGTCCCTTTTCTTTCTCTGCCCGCAGTTCTCCGGCTCCCAATGCGACCAAGTGCTTAAGGCTTTTCCACTTTAGCCCTATTTGCCCAGCGATGCACGATTACTGCTAATTGTGCATCAAAATCGCCTCCTTTTCCCGATCCAAGGCTCCCAGGGTCTATTTTGACCTCCTGTGCAGTATCCATGGGCCTCGGTCAGCGCGCTTTGACCGAGGTCCTCGTCATTCCATGTTGGCAGCCATTGCCACTAGTTCAAGGTGTTTTTGATCACTGTTTTGGAATTTTCAAGGATTTGTTCAACTCGATACAGTCAAGGTTCTTGACAGTCTTTTATGGATCTGATTCAGATCACTACAATGGTTCCCATAAGCTAAAGTGGGGAGATATTTAATAAGGGTACTTAATTCACCTAGGGAAACATTATAAATGTCTAAGGGGTGAAAAGCGGACATTTTATGGGCAAGTGAAAAGTCACTTAAACTTTTTAAAGTGAAAAGATTATAAAGTGACTTTATAAAAGTTAAAAGGGTAAAATGGCAAAAAAAGTGGCAGCAAGTTTATAAAAGGCAAAACATGAGGAGAATCTCCTCATACATTCACTTGTTTTTTTTAGAAAAGATCTCTTGGATATTTTTTGCAGAGGAGTTTAGGGTTTAGGAAACCCTGGACACTATAACTAGTTTCTATGTTAAAACTATACACTCTAACTAGATGGAGTGGAATCACTTAGATTTCACCATTGGGATTCAAAGGATAAGATGATTTGTAGGATATATTGAAGTAGAAATATATTATCAGTTGGATTTATTGTCTTATTAGGTATTTTCTATCTCATCTTTTTTGGTTGAAGAGGAAGCTACATAGGGCCATGTTTCCAAGGTCAAATCTTTCCAAGTCTTGCTCATAAGAGAGAGTTTGAACTAGTGATTAGAAGGTTATACATTCTTTGATTATTGGAGGTAAAAATTCCACCCAGAAAAGGACAAGTTCCTTCCTACTCAGAGGGTCAAGCTAATGTTTCTTTCCCAAGTAGAGTTCAAGTTAAAGATGTGTCATGTTCTTACTATGTGAGTGTTGCATTTCTCACTGTACATTATTGGCCGATATATTTGATAGAATACTATCAATTTTATTTTGGATTAAGCTTAAATGGCTGATGGAATTTCTAATCCAGTCATGGGCCTTCCCTGGCTAGGTGAGAGTTGGTATTACTACCCCCATGTGTATATATCAATCATAGGGACCCTTTGTGGCTTGTTGGAGGTCATTTTGCACCTATATAAACTACATTATTTTTTCTAGTTGAGGATAAATACTTTATGTTTCTATATGAATGTATATATCTCATGTTGGTGTGCGCACTATAGCATTTACATGGTTGTGGTAGTGTTCAAGGGAATATAAATAAAGGGACATTCTTCATCACTTCTAAATTTGTATTGTAAAAAAAACAACTAGGTTCCGCTATGTATTCGATTTCGTAGGGTTATTTTGATATATATATATATATATAGTGCTAAACTTTGATTAATTCGTACTCTATAACTATGGTCTGATATTTTAATGAAGGAAAATACATTATGTTCTCTTATTTGTGATGCTTGTGCTCATGAAATAATTTTCTATTAAATACTAAGGTTGAGGGACAAAATTTAGATCAAATTAATGAATACCGCTGTTGGGAAATTGAAAGTTATTCAGAACACACCTACAACAATGTGCATGTGACATGTTTGAAAAAATGCCTTGCTAAACCACTCACTAAAAAACTCATAAATTTGTGGCAATTTGGGAAATTTCCTTAGAAGGGATTTTACACCTTGGGTCTAGGGACTAGTTCCCAGGTGCTATTTTTCTCAACTTGATCCAACTCTTCATGCATTTATTTCACCAAAAACTCATATTCACTTGATTAACAAAAGCTTTTGGGTTCAATTTGAGACAACATAGCAATATTTTCATGACTATATTTTCTTATGATCTTCATCTCCTTTGAACACCAAGTTCTTTGTTTCTAATTATTTTCCTTTATAGGTGTTGTTTTTGCACATATCTAGATGGATTCTTATGCCTTTGAAAAGTATCTTCTTCTTCTTGTTTTTCATCTTCATCTTCTTATTCTACAAATTTAAAACCATTGTCTTCCTCCACATCTGATTTATCATTTTCCTTAGACCTTGTTGAATGAGGAAGAGTTTAATCAACTGTGACATCAATCCACTCCTCAATGCTCTTGGTTCTTTTGTTGTAGCATTTGTAGGCCATTCTATTAACAAAATATCCAAGAAATGTGCCCTGAGTCTACATGAGAGAAAAATTTGCCTAGGTTTTGATCATCCATTTTGATGTAACATTTGTTACCAAAGACCTTGATATGATTCATAGAGGTCGGTCTTCCTTTCCACAACTCATAAGGGGTTTTATCACTACTGGGACTGAGTTTTTCTCTACTAGAGAAATAAATAGCCTCCTAAGCTACTCCCTCCTAGAAGGCGTTTGCAACCTTACCTTCATCCATAATTTCTCAAGCCATATCTTGAATGGATATATTATTTATTTCCACCATCCATTCTACTGACGGGTTTTGGAAACTAGTTGTTGCTTTCTAATTCCATGCTATTCACAAAACACTTCAAACTCCCTTGAGGTGTATTCTCCTCCCCTACCAAATCGCAAGAATTCTATTTTCAAATCTCCCTCATTTTCAACTTGATCCTTGAACACTTTCAACTTACCCAGAGCTTCTAATTTTTCTTTGAGAAAAATTATTCAAGTATCTCTAATAAAATAATGAATGAAAAAAATGACGTACCTTTCTCCTCTTGGGATTTGTGTTCTTATAGGACCACATATGTTAGTGTGTCTATAATTTCCCACTGTAGATCAATAGATTATGCAATATATTGAAGAAAAATACAAGATCTGCTTGTACAACAAGCTTGTGGAAGCTTAATCAAATATGAGCAAGATCAAATAGAAGACATATAACTAAGAATGAGAAAGCAATCACACATGAACACAGAAGAATACTCTGGGGAAAGCCTTAGCTAAAAACCCTGATCTTTGTATTAGCATACAAGTGGAAATATGTTCAAATTATACAAAGCTTTAGCTCACAAGCTATCCATCTCTCAATACAATTGAACAATACAACTCACAGATTGAATAGACACAAGATATGCCTTCCCTCATCCCTCCAAACCTCCTATTTCCTTGTGCAGTTTTTCTTGGGGTCCAATGCTACCACCTATGTGAATTGGCTTGATCACACAATCGTCCAACTCAAAAAGAAATGTGCAATCTCCAAGGAATGAATTCCTTCTGCATGCAAGAGATATCCTCCATGGAATATTCCTGCAACTGATAGTACATTGTCCCATCACCTGATCTCAACTGGGTTTCTAACTAAACTGACATGCATGAGTTATTTATGAGAAAAAATTTAGTTATTTGAAGTGTAGCAGTTACATGCATGCATGCATTAACTAACTGAACTCACAATCAATTCCACAAACTGTTGGAACTAATCTAACTAGACTTAACTCAGATAACTGAGCTAACTAATTACAACTCAAAGTACAACTCACCCTGATCTCCTTAATCAAGGGATAACTTCCTCAATCAATGGAGAAATTATTGCATGTCTTCACATAGACTTCATGTTTGATTTCCTACAACTAATTAACTCAAGATGAATTAATTAATTAATTTACAAGCAGCTGCTAAGATCAAATTCAAATTTTAATTCTCAATTTTAGTTCGGGACTAACTAAAATTCGAATGTATCCCGAAATGCTATTTATAGAAGTTCTATTTTTAGCACTTCTATTTTTAGCATTTCTTATTACTATTTTCAACACTCCCTCTCAATAAGAAAGGGATTATCAGTCACCCTAATCCTATCTCTCTAGAACCACTACCTGTAGAACAAACACCTTAAAGGGAGAATACAATCAAATAGAAAAGCCACAAACAAACTATTACCTCTTCTCCACCATTCCCAGAAAAAGTTATTATACGTTGCCCAACCGAATATCCTAATTTCAATCTCCTGGGAGAATTAAAAAATCTTTTTATAAAAATACCCCTCCTCCAAGCTATTTAGAACATTCCAATCTATGCAAAAACCATTAAGGAATTGTATACCAAAAAGCATACGAGGAAAACAAAAGTAACACCAACTATCGATGTAGTCGGAATTTTGTCTGATTTATTATTAGGCAGAGAGATATCGGTGAAATATGATGACCCAGGAAACCCTATAGTCACAGTGCAAATAAATGGATGTTCCTTTTCTTGATGCGTTAATCGATCTAGGGGTAGCCATTAATATTCTCACAACAACAACCTATCAGAGACTTGGCATCATAGCCTTAGATCCCACTAAGACCTTGCTGGAACTTGTTGACCAATAAATTATTAAACCAGAAGGGACATTACAGGATGTAATGGTGTCTGTAGATTGTTGGGAGTACCCAATAGATTTCTTGATTGGACATCCTCTAATATTAGGAAAACCTTGGCTAGCGACTGCAGATGCTTATATAAGCTGTCAGATAAGCAATATGACTATAGCTAGAGGAAATAATGTCAAGAACCTAACTTTAAATCCTCCAGCTGAGCCAAGCCTAACTATAATAAAAACTAGGAAGCAACCTGTAACATATTTAACCGAAAATATTCGATCACCACTAACTGTAGCAGATGCTCTTGAATTTAAGAATCAAATAGAAGATGACATTATTAACACTTACATTAACCACCCAATTGCCATATCTAATCTAAAATGTCACATGATTGAAGCAACCCTAGATAACAAAATTGAAGAAGATCCTTTAAAAGATATTAATTTCCAAACAATACCAGCTACAACTATTTATAACAACCAACCCATTGAAATTGAGCCAGGGAAAGTCCTAAACATTAACAAAAACCTGACTGATGACCAACAGTACAGGCTTATCCAAATCCTTAGGAAATATAAAGGGGCTTTTGCTTGGGATTACCCAGATATGAAAGGGATTGACCCCCAATTATGTATGCACCACATCTACACTAAAAACGATGCGAGACCCATTCGACAACATCAACAAAGATTAAACCCTCACCTAAAAGATGTTGTTAAAGACGAACTATAGAAATTGTTAGATGTAAATTTCATCTATCCTATATTTGATAGCAAATGGGTTTCTCCATTAGTTGTGGCTCTTAAAAATAATGGGAAATGGCCTATATGTGTTGATTACAGAGAGCTTAACAAAGAAACGCAAAAATATCATTTTCCCCTTCCATTTATCATCCAGGTTCTAAACACATTGGCAGGTAAAAAATTATTCTCTTTCCTAGACGGCTTTAGTGGCTACAACCAATTCCAAATTACCCCTAAAGACCAAGATAAGACTACCTTCACCTACCCCTGGGGGATGTTTTCTTACGAGGTATTACCTTTCGGACTATGCAATGCACCTACTACATTCCAGAGAGCCATACTCAGCATTTTTGCAGACATGATAAATGAAGGATTAGAGGTGTACATGGACGATTTTACACCCTCTGGAGATGTGTTTGAAACAACATTACAGACACTGGAGAAAGTCTTGGAAAGATGCATTGCTACTAGGCTCTGCTTAAGCCACGAGAAATGCCACATAATGATGACCAAAGGCCTAATCCTAGGTCATTACATCTCAGCAGCTAGAATTCAGGTAGATCCAGCAAAAATTCAGGTAATCCTCTTACTACCTACCCCCTACACTCAAATTGAGGTACGTAGGGTTTTGGGATTTTCTAGATATTATCAAAGATTCATAAAAAACTTCTCCCAAATTGTTGCACCATTATATTCTTTGACAGGAAATATCAATTTTATATGGACTGACAAATGTGACATTTCCTTTGTAGAATTAAAATAGCTAGTATCAACAAGCCCAGTACTATGGGGCCCGAACTGGGATTTACCATTCTAGATTTCATCTGATGCATCAGATATGGCCATTGGAGCAGTTCTCAGGCAAGAGGAAGACAAGAAATCCTATGCGATATACTACATCAGCCAAAATTTAACTCTTGCTAAGTTGAATTACACCATGACCAAGAAAGAGTTTCTAGCTGTAATCTATGCTATTAAAAAATTCAAACACTATATAACAGGATACCCTGTGGTTTTATATACTGATCACTCTGCCATCAAATATTTCGCTAGTAAACCTATTACAAATGAAAGAGTGACAAGATGGTTAATACTTTTGCAAGAATTTGACATAACAATCAAGGATCGACCAAGAAAGGAAAATCTGGTGGCAGACTTCCTCTCACGTGTGCCACAGACGATGCAGTGGTAATAGAAGACCAGTTCCCCGATGAGCGCCTATTTGTTGTGACCATGAAAACACCGTGGTATGCAGATGTCTTGAATTACCTAGCAGTGGGAAAATTACCCAAACCCTTGATGCCTAAAGAAAGAAAATTAATAGTGCAACGCAACACTTGGTTCTCCTGGATCGGAGGATACCTCTTTCACACAAGAGCCAATATGCATATCTGCACGTGTGTTAGGGAAGATGAAATATACAATATCCTAAAAGCTTGCCACGATGGACCTTGTGATGGACACTTTGCAGAACAGAAGAGTGGGCATAAAGTCTTAGAGATGGGCTATTATTGGCCCACCATTTTTAAGGATGCCAAGAAATTTGTCCAGGCATCTAACAACTACCAAAGAATGGGCCGCCTCGGCCAATCGGATGAGATGCCCCTACATCCATAGTTAGTCATTGAATCTTTTGAATGATGGGCATTAGATTTCATAGGCCCAATAAATCCATCATCTAATCAAAATTCACATATACTGGTTGCAATGGAATATTTGACTAAATCAGTGGAGGCAGAAGCATTACCAAGGGCAATAGAGGACATAGTAATCCACTTTCTTTTCCAAATTTTCATGCCGCATGGCTTGCCGAGAGAAACAATTATGGATGGAGGGCCACAATTTGTAGGCCATAAGATTTCTCCTACACTAAAAAATCATCACATTTTGCATAGAATCACATCTCTATACCACTCGCAAGGAAACGACCGGTAGAAAGTACCAAAAAATTAATCGAGGCCATTCTAATAAAGACAGTCGCATCGCATAGACATGACTGGGCTATCTGATTACCAGAATCCCTATGGGCATATCGTACGACTTGGAGGAATACCACAGGATACTTCCCATATCAACTAGTGTTTGGAAAAGAACCTATTTTCCCCAAAAATTTGAAATTCAGACATTGAGGATAGCCCAAGAAGTAGGGCTAGATTTGAATGAAGCACAGGTTAACAGACTACATCAAATCAATGAATTGGATGAAATCCGACTATCAGCTCTTCAGCGTACTGCACTGATTCAACAACAAAGAGAAAAATAGCATGATGCCCTTATCAAGAAAAAGATATTCCATGAAGGTTACTGGGCACTTCAGTATAATTCTAGTTTCCAGGATTTCCCTGGCAAACTCTAGACTAGATGGTTAGGTCCGTACAAGATAAAAGAGGTGCACGATAATGGCGCCCTTACATTAGCCACCATTGATGGGTTTGGCTACTCTTTTAAATCAAACGGGAATCGAGTACACCTCTACCATAAACTACTTACAAGGGAATACTTTTGCCATCAGATATGCAAAGATTCTATGATACAAATTCTCGCTGAAGAGGGCAACTCTTTGACAGCACCAGGACAGTGAAGAATTCATTTTAGAAACTTGTACATAAAATTACTTTTCTGTTTTATTTCTATTTGATTTGATTTGCTTAGAATAATAGAGATGATTGTTTATTGTTTTTTTCCTATTTTCCTTTGTTATTCCCTATAGGGAATAGCTATTGTTCCCTATAGGGAACAACACTTTTCGTGTGCATTTTTCTTTGTTGTTCCCTACAATGAAATTTTGTTCCCTATAGGGCACAACAATTTTTGTATGCATTTTTATTTGTTGTTCCCTATAGGGAATAGTTGTTGTTCCATATAGGGAACAACACTTTTCATGTGTATTTTGCTTTGTTGTTCCCTACAGGGAACAGTTGTTATTCCCTATAGGGAACAACACTTTCTGTGTGTATTTTTTCTTTGTTGTTCCCTATAGGGAACAACACTTTTTTGAGTGTATTTTCTCTTTGCTATTCCCTACAAGGAACAATTGTTTCTCCCTATAGGGAGAAACACTTTTTGCATGTTTTTTTCTTGTTGTTCCTTACAGGGAACCACTGTTGTTCCCTATAGGGAAGAACACTTTTCATGTGTGTTTTTCTTTGTTGTTCCCTACAGGGAACAACACCTTGTGCATATTTTTGAGAACACTCTTTCTCCCCCTTGCATGATCATTCCTAGATCATCCCAATTCACTCTTTATGATCATTATTATGGCATAAAAATACAATACATATTTAAGGACAAGAAATATGGAGTCTACTCAAACAGACAAATATCTTGAATATTCTCATATTTAACAAGATTACTTTATGATGATCAAAAAAGAAAGGACACAATTATCTATATCATTTCACTGTCCTCATTTCCATTATAAATCAAACTCATTGATTATCTGTACCAGCTAGTTCTCCCCCATCCCGTATAACTCTCTCTGTTTATGATCAATAAGATTATGGGTATATTTTTTTTTTCTATTGATATGTTCAAACTTCTTCCGCCAACCCTATTCTTAAGGAGTACTGAGCCACCCTCTATATATAAAATGGGGAGTGTTTAAACTATATA
>APFE030029312.1:59640-82337 GCA_000404065.3 Pinus taeda
TTTTTGCACAGATGGAGGATAGGGGGTCTCATCATGAGCCAGCCTAGCATGATCATAAGGAAGGAGCGAACTGGCATTCCCACTATGGCCACCACACTAGGGGTATGATCCAATGGATGCATCAAGAAACAAAGTCCTTGGAATAGGAGGTCTCATCACGAGTTGGCCTGAGCACTTTTGCTACTTCCTAGTGAATTGCAATGTGTTCATCTGGTTACCATGGTAGCACATTGGTCTCTACTATGGATACCATAATGCTCTTCCCGAATTACACATAGAGGAACATGGTTACCAAGGGTTAGAAAGAAAATCTGTCGAGGCTATGGATGCCTATAGGCAACAGAAGCTCTGTTTATGGTATTGAAGTTTTATTTACTACATCAATAATTATTATAATGCCCTTTTCTTATGTTTCTATTTTTTTCTACAGAGAGATTATATCCCTAACTTCCCTTGAACCTTTATGCATGAGTTAATATTTTAAAGAATTATTTCCTACATATACTGTCCTTTTTCTTTATCACATCACCTCATGACATCTTATCACTTATTGATAATTCTCATTACACGCCTTGCTTTCATTACACCAATATCCTTTATGATCCTTTCATTAATATACGTACCTTGCCACTTTCATTACCCAATCCATCACCCATGTACTTCAGCCCCAGCACATCATCCTTTCATTCATTCGGTCGTAGATGACCTATCATTCCGAGAGGGGGTAAGGACCTCCAGTATACTTATGCATGCGCTGTCATATTTTCATTTGATTTTGTTGAACAATACAACATCCCATAATCACAAAGCATGTAGCATCATAACAGTCCTTGATAATGGTATTTGTGTTTATAAAACATCACCTGATGGAACCATTACAACCATTTGTTGTTCCATCTCTTGGTTGTGCTTGTTGCTATTCTTTCCCCACTACACTAATAATTTGCAAAATTTAAGCATCATCAAAGGAAGAATAGTGCGCCGAGAACCTTTAACACTAGCTTTCTCCGATGAAGCCAAAGAAATTCTAGCTTGCACAGGATGGACAACATATTTTACAAGATTTCAACCCCCCAATGAGGAAATCACCATTGAATTTTTACGACATCTAAAGAATGGAAAATCCTTGGTAAGAGGCAAACAAATCACAGTAACAAATGTTGTGATAGCAGAAATGTCTGTGTTGCCGACAGAAGGACCAGTATGGGTTAGCAAGAGATTAAAGCTACATGATGCTATGGAGGCTTTTAGGGACGAAGGACATGAGCTAATAAGAAGGGTAAAGTCATTCGACCATCTTCTCTCGGAGAGCCGCGGGGAGAATTGACACACATTGTCCAAAACTATATTACCTACGATGGGCATAAAGACATGGTAAGGCCACGACAACTTAAAATTTTGGCAGTTTTAAAACAAAAATGCTGTGTTAATTTTCCTGCACTATTAAATTCATTACTACATGACACTGCCAAGAGTTTGAAATAGTCTCAACACACAAATACAGTAGTTAGCCACCATTATCTGATTAGGTTAATAGTTAGTCATAACCTTGCCCAACAACAATCAACCTAGGATGATATCATATTGGCTCTTGAAAGAGGTGAAAACCTGCCAGCACCTACCCCTATTCGAAAAAGAAAAAGGACTACCCTTTTAGGAAGCATACTTCACAAACCCAGATGATCTACAAGGTTGAAGTCAAAATAGGGAGCATCTGAAAAGCCTCAAGGCAGTGCTAGCCAACCCATAGAATTATCTAGCCCAGTAAATGAGCAAGACTTGCAACTAGAGTCAAGAGGACAAGATAACCCTGAAACAAAACCTAATGAAGGAGGAAGGCATTCTGACGATGAACAAAGAAACGAAGTGGGACCCCCTTAATCACCAAATATGAGTTATCAAGATGATCTGTTGCACGATTTTAGGACAGGGATGGCCCAGGTCCTAGCCAACATGAATATCTACATGCAGCCTGAAGGACTGCTCAATCTTAGCTTAGGAGAAACCCAATCTTCTAGGAATTATGGCTATACCAAATTTTGTCTCCCTCAAATTTAGATACAAACCGCGAAGCGGAAATAGGTAAAGAGGCCATTTAGGAATTAGAGAACCAATCTAGTGACATGCTCCTAGTGGAAAACAACCATGAAGGTCTAGACCCAGAAAACATAGGCTAAGAGGAGGAAGTAGAGACAAAGATTATTCGGGAACCTGATAATCAATCTAGAGACACAGTCTTATTAGAACAAAGCCAGTGTGAACAACTAGGCTCTTTAGAGACGGAATCTATTAACGAGACTATCATTGGACCAGTTGCTCCTTTGGAAAGGTATAGAGCCGGAACGAAATTGAAGAAGCTAAGAAAAGAACACTAAAATCTTCACAAGACGATCAAGAGGCTCCAAAGAAAAATAAAATAAATCACAATGGGAAAGGTTCCGAACAATACCCCTGAGGTAGTAAATGTGGTCGTGTAAATAGAATTGTATGACAATAGGGTTACAGGAACTCAAACTGATCCCATACCTACTCAAACAGTCATCACTCAAGAGGAACAACATGCAAATTTAGTAGATGTAGCTACTCAGATGGAGGTTTGGATCTCCCACAATAAAGAAATATAGACAAAAGATATCCTTTCTCATAGCATAAGCACTCAGATGGGCATACAAGGCAAAGACATCATGACACACCATGACCCCATTATATTGAATCTTTAGGAAGAATTGGCACGAGCTCGACTTGCATTGGAACAACTTGAACAAGAAACCGTTTCCCGCAGAAATATCAAGAGCTGCAGAAGCAACTTCGGGAAATGAATGTAAAAAAGAGTGATACTTTTGACAGATGCAGAATGGCAGAAGAAAAAATGGAGAAGATCAAGCTCAAACTAGACAGAGTCATAAGTCAGACAAACACCATCTGTTCACTGTATTTAGATGTCCTGGCATGCAGGTATCCCACCACCAATTATGCCTTGTTTTTGTTAGAATGATACCTGTTATTGAAAATCAAAACCATGAGAGCTGGTAAACTAATTGAATTAAGAACAATTGAAGATTTTATAAATTGTTGCAAGTAACTTGGTGTAAAGGTCCAAAGGCTTCTTTGTGAGTTTTATCTACAAAATTTTATATTAGAGAACAAGGTGGAAAAGAACCCTAACCCTTTTGTAGGAGATGTTCAATTCGAAGCCTTTATTTCATTTGCAGTTAACCAACTCAAATGGTTTAAGGCTTGCAATGCATTTCAAAGACAAGAACATGGATTAGATCTTTGGGTGAGAAGTGAACCTAAGCACCCCTTACAAATGTTTTCCAACTATAAGAGTGTGATGAAACAAGAAGGGGTGACTAAAACATTAGGGCCCATACATAAGGAGATTGTACAGAAAAGAGTATCATATTTCCTCTCCATTCAAGAAAGATCTCTGACTGCATCTAAGATCAGATGACTGATCTCCACTAGCAGTGTGCAAGATAGGGAACCATTTAATTACATAAATTTTAAAGCAGCTGCGGCCCATTTCATCACCTATAGCAATCTTATTTTGAGAGCAGGACATTATTGATTAGGATGTCAGTTTTGGAGCCCCATTATTTGGTATCCCCCTAAAGGTTATAGGGCTAACTACAAATTGCCTAAAGGAAAGAAAGGGCTGGCCTTTGCACTCCTAGCTCAACATCATGGTTTTAGACCAATTTTTGAAACTTCCTCTCCAGCCTACTCGTTAACTGTACTGCATAAGAACTACTTACTTTTCATGAGGACATGAAACAGGGTAAGCGAGGGAGTATGTTGAGTTATGAAATGGGTATGTATTTACTCTTAATTCCATCACCTTTTTCCTCTTTTCTTATCTCTTTCATATCTTGATACACTAACATATTGATGAATTATGATAAGAAATGGACGAACTACTCTCAGTTAAGATTTAGCCATCGTAGCTAACTTTTACTCCTCTTTATTCAAATAAATGCTGAAAGGAATAGTTGTTGTTCCCTAGCGACGGAACAACATAAACCAACAAAGGAAGAATGGAGCATGTCGTTTGCGGTCAGGTTGAAGGATGAATCAGGAGGATCAATGCTAAATATGAAGGGTGTCAGAATATAGGATTCAGTTGCGAATCCCTTAGGATCAGGAGTTCCTAAGGGATCACATTTATATTTTACCTCTTTCTGAGTATAAAAGCAAAAGATTGCAGGAGGAAAGGGGATCAATCTCTATTATTTGAAATTGTAATTTTAATTTATAGACTCGTGCTATTGGAGAACAAGACCGTATTGTAATGCTACTTGAGTTCAATAATTAATATATAATTGACGTTTTTTTTTTCATTCGTATTATCTGAAGTAGCTCAACAGTATTCGCTGGTGGCTAAGGGCCTGACCACTGGTGGATTAAACTACTTCCTTGTGTTATATATTTCTGATTCTCGCAAGTTTGATTGTTTTGATAATTTTCCATTTTCTGTGAGTTTATCTTCTTTGTTATTTATCTTTCCTATATTGAAGTAGTACAATTTGTTTACATGTTTTTCAACATTGTTATTTGGTTCTATTTACACTTATTGTAGATTAAACTATTTAGACATTAAGGCAATGAATTGTGTAAGAGTTTGGTTATCACTATTAAACTCTCAAATTGACATCATTTCCATTTGGATTGCTTCGTAAAGATTGAGTGTGATTTAGATTGAATCAGCTAAGAAGAGATTGGTTATTGCTACTATGCTCTCGGCTAATGCTATTGTTAATTGAATTGCTTGCATGAGAATTGATTATGATTTCAGTAGAGGATTAAGTCTTGATGTTTAGATGCAATGTTTCCATTAGCAGTTGTAATTTGAGTTTTGTAAATGCATCCATTTACTCTTGTATCAACGGTTTATACTTCATTTCAAGAAACATTACTCTCTAGATTAATAGCATGCACATATTGTGTACACTCTTGGAATAAAAGGACTTGCCTGGGTTGATGATTAATGTGGGTTAATTAGGAGTTTTAAAAGACACCTTTTATCAACCAACAAGGAGAAACAACACTTCCATATTTAGAGTTATGAGTGGTAGTCTTCCTTGTTGCCATAATTTTGCTTTCAATTTTTCTTGCCAACCTGTATGCATTCTCCAATGAATCAGGTTCGCAAATGTGAACCTCATGTTGGATGTTATCATTTAAAATCCATATGAAGACTTCAATCCTATGCTTCTCTAGAATATCATTTACCCTTATATACAATTTTTGGAAGTACTCAATGTGCTATGCCATTGAACCCCTTTGTTTCAGATTTATCAATTAGCTAAAGAAGGTGTTTCTCTTTGTATCCTCCTAATGTGCTACCATTTCCTCCATGAAAATTTACCAGGTGACAAGTTGTTTATGAGAACAAATCCCTCTATACCATACAAAGTGATTCGGTTCTAAATATAAAGATGCAATACATACCTTTTGTGTTGGTTGCACATTATGTAGATCAAAATATTACTCCATCTATAGTATCCAAGTTACCGGATCCTTGCCATCAAATATCCTCATAGCCATATTTGGAATATGGGGTGTCCTCAATCCAATGTTAGAGTCTATCAAATCATGATTAACATTTCTTTTGTTCTCATCATGAGTTTCCTTTACTACCATTTTTCCATTAGTAAGAATTTCTTGTAGGAACTTTGTCAAATATGTCTTCAAATCTTCCATGTTGCCTTTAAGTTTTTCTTCTATACCATCCATCTTAGCTTCCACGTCATTCAACTTAGCTTCCACGCCTTTCCTTAAACCATCCATATTAGCTTCCATGCATTTATTTAAACCATCCATCTTAGCTTCCGCGCCTTTCTTTAAACCATTCATCTTAGCTTCCCACCAACAATCATAGCTTCCATGCCTTTCTTTAAACCGTCCATCTTAGCTTCAGTTACTTTTTGTCATATTGAGTTTGGTTTCACTTGGTCTCATAATTTTGATATATCATGTTGCATTTCTTCCTCTTCTTCATGAGTCATGCTAGAGATTTCAGGTTTCTTACTAGGTGTCTCCATTTTCTTTCATTGGGGCATCAATTAATGATAATAATGCTTCACTATGCCCTTTGAATTCCTTCAAACTATTTTTTTTAAAAAACTACACACATTTTTTGACTTTGTCATAGCTCAATATTGAATTTCAGATCTACAATGTCTGAAATTGCATCCTGTGCTATCCCTCTGAGTCCTCCTTCCAACCCCATAAGTAAGATTGGATTCTCCAAGGAAGAGTTATGCCAAATCTCCCACGATGACCTGATTATATACTAGTTTAGTAGAGCTAACTTGTACAAAGTCCCATGTCTCACTGTTTTGACCTTAGGACCTAAAATCAATACAAAAAAAACTACAGGCTATCTTCTTTCTATAAAATTTTACAAAATTTAAATCTGAGGCACAGAGAGAGTTATGACGATTTTCCCCAGGTCACCTGTTTGCGATGTAATTTGGGATCCTGTAAAAACCTTAAATATCTTGGACCATATCTCCAAAAATATAGTGACACAAGATCTGAAATTCAAGTCCAATCTTCGTCATGATTTCACCTTAAATGGGTTTTAATTTTAGAGTCTGAACCTTCATAGAAAGCAAATTATAGTGAAAATTCTACAATTACCTGTTTGTGATGGAATTCTAGAGCTTGCAAACCCCTAACTTCCTCATATTATATCTCTAAAATATAGCGAGACAAGATCTATTTGGAGCAGAGAAACCCTAGAATCCAAAGCTCTGATACCAAATGTTATGACACCAACTCACGCAAAGATAGAAAAGATAGATTAGTGCATTCAAAATTAGCCTCTTCGAGGGGGGAACCTCATTTACATTACACAAATGAACAACTCTTGGATGATACAAATGAAAATAGTAGTCTAAGGTGTCCCAATACAATCAGAGCGTACATAAAAATAATATTCTAAGGGCACAACGATAATAATAGTGGGCTTCTATGGGGCACAATAATAACAACATGTGGACTATATGGGTATAATAATAAAATAAGGGGGCTGCACTAATAACAATAAGGGGTTACACTAGCAGTATAGGAACCTAATACAGGCATGGGTCTAAAGGTCTTAGTGCCCAAAGGGACAAGCCCTTGGTTCCGGCCCCCAGTCATATGAGGATAATTACAAAGGGGCTATAATAAAGGGGGCTAAGGGGGAAATCAAATAAGTTCATTTTTTACCTATTTCAGAGATAGAAAGCTCGCGCATGAGAGTACTCTATGTTACATTGTAATATGAAACCCCGGGCTAGATCAAGGCACTAATTGCGTTTAGTAGGAATTTCAAGGCAAAAATGATAGGGTTGGCACCGAAAGACGCTGTAACACTACATATAGAAGATCAAGCATTCAAAAGCAGGCAGATCTAGGCATTTATTATATTTAGCAGGACTTTAAGGGTAGAAATGACAAGGTTGAAAAGTAGTTGTAGTAGTAAATCAAGAAGAGGGAGCATTCAAAACCATGTATTGGGTGGACTCAAAAATGGCTCTTTATGACATGCTTCCCAGGTCGGTGCTAAAGGCACTAAAGTCAGAAATGAAAAGAGTTAGTTGAGTAGCACAGGAGACCATACCATGAACTAGATGCAGCCTAAAGTCGAAGTAAGGGAGGGGTGAAAAGATATTGCATTAATGTTTCATTTGTTTTGTTACCTTGTGGTGTGCTTTCCTATATGAGGCAATTACTATTTTTGTGATGTGTTTTAGACACAGAGTCTTTCGTGGACAAGATAGCAAGTTGATTTGACAATTGAGACTCGGCCCAGGGATATTTTGTATTGTATCATGATTGATAATGCACCCTCTCTTCTTATAAATAGGGGGTAGCAACACTGAATAATGGTTTTGAAATTTGCAAATAAAGTTTGATATTTTTGTGAGACTATATGACCTAGTTACATAGATCTTACAGAATATCACGGGAGTAGGTGATTCCCCCTTTTAAGTATTACAGTGTGTTATTTCTTGCTTTCATCCATTTTGTCTATTTTCTTCTATGAATTCATGCAACAATAGATGCCAAAATATTTCATACTTGCCTACATATTCATTTACATTGAGTTGTTAATGCACATCCCTGTTTGATGGGTTTAAATTATATCTTTAAACTGCACTATGTGAATCATAACATCCAGTTTCTTTTATGTCCATTATATCTACCTGTAACTTAGATTATAATAGAAAATATCATGGTTTTAGGCTCTATGCTTTTAATATAGAATTATTGGTTCTTTGAGCTCCATACTTTGAGTTATCCCTTCTCTTTGTCTTCTATCATTTATTCTACAAATTGGATTAAAATGCAAGCCTTTGAAGTGCTCGGCCTCCACTATTTTCTGTTATATTTCTGGGAACTGTGTATGTGTAGAAATACTGAAATACCTTACTTGTATCTTTGGATGAGATAACTAACTCTTGACTCTTATATATATATGTGTATAGAACATGGGTGATGTCTCCTCCTACTTGAGAATCATTTGAGACACACCAATCTAGATGTACCTAGGAACTAGTCTTGCAAGCAATCTAAGGTTGTCTTTGGGAGCAACAACATCTTCTAGTGTTGTTGTCGAGGAACGTATTATTGACTACTCCCCTAGGATATGAAAATTTGAGCACCCTTCGTATAGGTGAGTAAAGTCTATTATGATTACATTCACATCACTTTGGTGACTCCACAACCCCCTCATTATCATTCATCACCCTATATTTTAAAAGGCCTCACATTTGCTTAGACACCTCTCAATAGAAAGCCCCATTTGTATCTGACCCTAAAAAATTAATGGAAAGTCTGGAAAAAGAAAACTCCCCCTGCTTATGCTACATTTCACTAGCCTTTTCAACTTACTCCTCCAATTCTCAACCCACTGCTTCTCATTATTCAGTATTGGCTCCTAAGATCCTGACATACCCTTCTTCCCCTCTGACCACTATGGTCATGGCCCCATTTCCTCAAGAAAATTTTAATCCCCCTCCACTCATTCAGATGGCTCCTCGAGGATTTTTTCTGAATAAGTATACACCTCTTGATTTACCTTAGCCCCTAAGTATTATGCCGTAGGACTACTTAAATTTTTTGCCTAGTTTTAATGGGGAAGATGAAAATTCTACTCAGAAACACATTCAGGCCTTCAGTGTTTTTCTTGAGAACCTGAATGTAGAACAACTAGATGTGGTCATAAGACTTTTGTATAGTCCCTTTATGTAGAAGCTAGAAAATTGCTTAAAGCTTTACTGAATGTGTCCATCACCACTTTGGAGGAGCTTGAAACCTCCTTCATGGAAAAGTGGAGTGAGAAGATAAATCACAAGTACCTCATCATAGAGTTCAATGCCATCAGGAAGAAGCCAAAGGAGGATATCCCATAATTTAATAAGAGGTTGAATAAGTAGTATAAGAACTTGTCTGCTAAGATAAAACCTCCTCTAGTTGCTGCTCATCTAGCTTACTTGGGAGCCTTTGAATCTGACTTTGGTTTGACTTTAAGACAAAGTAAGTCTACCACTTTAGATCAGTGGCAAGTCAAAGCTCTTGAAGTAGAAGAAAATTTTTCCTAAGCAAGGAATTCAAGTGGAAAGCATGAAATCAATGGGAATAGAAGAGGTAAAGAAGAAGCTTCCTCCTTAGGTAAAACAAGAGAATCACCAGACCTGAAGTTGGAGGAGCTAGATAAAATCATAAGGAGTTTATCACATAAGTTTGGAAAGCTTGAAATTGAGAACAAGAGTCTTTCCAAACAAAATGCTCAAGGCAACAATCAGGGATATAACCCACAGTATAGAAGGCCTCCATTACAGATACTTTCAAGGGAAAGAAAGAAATAGTCGGATCAAATCCCTCATCCTTTATATTTAGAAGATGATCTTGATGAACAATGGTTAGATCCACAAGAGATGTAGGGAAACTTATATTCTAATTTATGTAAAGAAGAAAATGGAAATATGGCTCACCAAGAGGCTAATCATGATAGAGAAACAATAGAAAAGGAGGAAGATATAGATTATTATTGTAAACGATTTGCATATTTCATGGAAGCACAACTACACCAAAGATATGATCTAAGATCTTCAGGAAAGAGGCCAAGGGACCAGAACAACAAGAAGAAACTATCTCCCAAACTATTCCCTTGATACCAGATGAAGGGAAAGGTAAGTTGAATCTTGGCACTGCCATAGTAAAAGTCCCATTGAATATGGAAGGAAATAGATCAGAGGGGCACACAACAAAGGAGGCACTTATCCTATACAAAATTATTGGTGGTAGTGAAGGAGAAGTAGAGCCGGGAGGTATAGAAAAGACCCAATATATACTCAACCTTCAAAAGGAGCTTGAAAAGGTAAATATTTATGTTCCACTGACTGAGATTCTAAAGTAGCCTACCTATAAAGCTCAGGTATCTCAATTCATGCATCCATCAGAGTCATCACCCACCTATGATTCTATAAATCTTTAGGAGGAGAGGCCAATGGTTGTCCTTGGGTTGCATGTGGAAGAACATGATCCTTATATTGCATCTTTCTATGTGAATCTGGGAATCCATGACCTTGTTTTGCATAATTTCATGTTGGACTCCGAAGCCTCCCACAACCTCATGCCATTGAAAGTAATGGAACAACTTGGCTCACAGATCACTAAGCGCTACAAGGACTTATACTCTTTTGACTCCAAGAGGGTCAAATGTTTGGGAATGATAAAGGATCTGGTGGTGACCCTTGCTCAGATCCCAGTGAAGAGCGTGGTAATGGACATAGTAGTGGCAGATATACCCTCTCATTTTGGAATGTTGCTATCTAGATCTTAGGCTTCGAAGGTGGGGGGCTCTATCAGTTTGGATTTAACTTACGCCACCATTCCCACATTTGGAGAAGAACAAAAGAGAATATATAGAGAATTGAGGTTTGTAAAAACTATCACCTTGGCCAAAGGCTAAAAAAACTACCCAATGTATGGGAAAGAAAGTAACCCCTTCTATCTAATCCTAGAGGAAGATGAGTCTATCTTAGAAGAAAAATTAGTCCACCTTACATGGAAGTTAGAACATGAGCATGCAAGTGAAAGAAAAGTATGGAAATTATATTTTGATGGAGCTAATTCAAAAGAGGGAAATGGGGTAGGAGTATTGTTGTATCTCCTAAGGGTCACCTAATACCCCTCTCATTCAAGTTGGAGTTCGAATCAACTAAGAACGTGGTGGAGTATGAAGCACTTCTCCTTGGGTTACAAACTGCAAAAAATATGAATATTGAATGCTTAACAATTTATGGAGACTTTGAGATGGTCATAAGACAAATAAAAAATCAATGTCAGGCCAAACATCCCAGACTGAGGACCTACTGCAATGAAGTGTGGGATTTAATTGAAAAATTCTTCCTGGCTTTTAATATCCACTTTATGCCCAGAGAAGGAAATAGAATGGTTGACTCCCTTGCTGTAGCTGCAAGCACTTTCAGGCCCCCTCAAAATCCTCTCCTCAAATATGAGGTGGAAGTCAGGTGCAAACCCTCCATACCTGATAACATCAAGCACTGGTAGGTGGTTGAAGATGCCAAGCAAGTGAAACGATTCATAGAATTCATTGGGGAGTTTTCTAACTCCACCATCGATCAATAAGAAGAAGAAGCATATCAAGAAGCCACTTCATGGAAAGACATAGTGGCTAGGCACAAATTTTCAACTAAAAGGGAATACTATTCCTCATGGACTAGTCCCACTATAAAGGATTTTTAATAAAGACGACATAGTTGACAAACAAATGGCTCTTGAGATGGACGATCAAGTATAAGATTGCAACATTAGATTAGAGGAGGAGCCCCTGATGATCCAACTGTGAAAAGGAATCCCCTTGCATTACAAACAAAGGTATTTAGATCTTTTCAAAACCTACAAAGATGTTTTTTCTTGGTCTTATGATGATTTCAAAACATTTGATACTAAGATCATACAACATAAGATTCCCTTGAAAATGGTAATGAAACCCTGCAAGCAGAAACTCAGACAAATAAATCCACTCTTACTCCCCTCCATTGAAAGTGAGGTAAGGAAGCTGCTCTAGGCAAAGATCATAGTAACTTTAAGATACTTTCAGTGGGTAGCGAATTTGGTCACGGTCTACAAAACAAACAGAGAGATAAGGCTATGTGTAGACTTCCAAAATCTAAATAGGGCATCTTTGAAAGACCACTACCTACTGCCCAAGATGGATAATATATTGGAGAAGATGGTTGGTTAAGCTACAGTTTCCAAGATGGACAGGTTCTCTGGATACAATCAAGTGGCAATTCATCCCAAGGATCAGGAAAAGACCGCTTTCGCCAACCTGTTGGGAACATTCATTTATCTTTGCATACCTTTTGGGCCGATAAATGTAGGGCGCACATTTAGAGAGCCATGGACATAGCTTTGATGGGGGAGCAAGAAAAATTCATGGTGGTCTACTTGGATGTCATCATAGTCTTTTCCAATACTGAAGAGGAACACATCCTCCACTTAAAACTCACCTTTGAGAAGTGCATGAGATATGGCCTCTCCCTAAATCCTAAGAAATCTTAGTTCGCCCTAAGTGAGGGAAAGCTGCTAGGACATATAGTAGCACAGGAGGGCATGAAGATCAATCCTAAATGATTTGAGGCTATCAGCCACATTGCTCTACGGAGGACTAAGAAATAAGTCCAAGCCTCCTTGGGGAGAATAAATGTCTTAAGGTGATTTATACCCAACTATGCAAAGATAGTCAAGGGTATTATAGACATAATCAAGAAGGGAAATGAAGTCAAGTGGAGCCCTACCCACCGTGATTCTTTTAGTAGATAAAAGATGCTTTGGATGAAGCCCCATTGTTAGCTAGACCCAACTATTCAGTGCCTTTTTACATATTTTCTTTTGCCTCTCCACATACCATTGTCGAGTTCTTCTACAGAAAAATAAAGTGGGTTATGAGCAGCCCATCGCCTTCTTCAACCAAGTCATAAGGGTCACTTAGATAAGATAAAGTATATTGGAGAAACAAGCCTATGAATTGGCAAAAGCTTTGAAGGCATTTCGCACGTATGTGCTGCAATTGAAAATCACAGTGTTTGTACCAACTATAGTAGTCAAGGACATCTTGGTGCAAGGAGACGGCGAAGTAAAGAGGGGAAGGTGGATAGAAAAATATGAGAATAAGAGCTACAAATAAAGCCTACCAAGCTCATTAAAGGCCAAGGGGTATCAAAGGTTTTATCTGAATCCAAATGCCAAGCATTAGGGATAAACCTGATCATAGAGGAAGGCAAACTAGAGGATCACCAGAGTAATATTAAAATATCTAAGCAAAAAATCTATGCCAAATACGACGGATCACCTTGGTATAAGAACATCATTCATTACCTCTTATTCCTAAGGTGCCCATTGGGGCTAGATACATTCAAATATTGAATCCTGAGATTGCAAGTGCATAAATATATCATATCCAATGATTTACTCTACTGGAAGGACCCTGTGGGGGTATTGTATCTATGTTTGGTTGAAGGAGAGACCCATAAAGTGATTGGGGAGTTTCATGAAGGAGTTTGTAGAGGTAATTATAGCTGGAAGACCATGACACACAAAATCCTCAAGGCTGGATTCTACTAGCCTACGCTATTTGGGGATGTTCATTCCAGAGTCAAGATGTCCTGAAAATGGCAAGTGTTTGCTGAAAGACAAAATTTTTCTTCTCTCCCCTTGATTCTTGTGCATGTAGAGGAACCTTTTCGACAATGGGGACTAGACTTCATAGGGGAGATCAACTCACCATCTAGTGGCCAGCACAAATGGATATTAACAACCACTAACTATTTCACCAAGTGGGTAAAGGCCATCCTAGCTATAAATGCTACAGACTCAGTGATGATAAAATTCATGGAGGAGAACATACTATTCCACTTCAAATCTACCAAGTTCACTAGCTTCTGCCATAAATATAATATCACCATTGGGCACTCCACTACATACTACCCTCAAGGGAATGGCTTGGCTAAGTCCTCAAACAAAGTTGTGGTGAGGGTGCTGAAGAAGACCATCATTGAAAATTAAAGGAACTGGGACTCTGCAGTGAATTTTTCTCTATGGACCAATCGAGTAACACCTAAATGATCCACTAGGAAATCACCTTTCGAGCTATTGTATGGTAAGGTTGTTGTCTTCCCGATCCAACTAGCAATGGGAGTAGCAATGTTGCTACAAGAAGCCAAGGAAGAGCCAAGCACCTTGACAAGAAGGATAAATCAGTTGGTTGAGCTTCACGAAAATAGAGAATAAGTGGAGGCCAAACTGTCCAATTACCAACATAAGATGAAATATTTATTTGAAAAGAAGGCCAAGGACAGACCTCTACAACCAGGAGATTTAGTTCTCAGGTGGGATGACTGACAGGAGGACATGGGAAAACATGGAAAATTCAATCCGCTATTGTTTGGCCCCTTCAAGATTGTAGAAGGGAGAGGGAACAACACATATCTACTTGAAAGATTAGATGGTGAATTGTTGGAATTGCCAGTAAATGGTCATTTCCTCAAATTTTATTTTCAAAATTAGAAGTACCTGCCTTGCACTCATTGTAAATATCCAGTGTGTGTATTGCAATTGTTATTTGAATTTTATTTTTATGTAAAAATTTCTACTTTCTTGAAAGTTATATTTTGATTAGAAGTGACTCCATCCTCAAAGGAGTGGTTCGCAATGTGCAGGTTCTCAGCATCTTGCTAGCAAGGCACTATCCCTAATTGGAGCCAATGTTGTCACTCACTGTATTATGGGTTTTTGTTGGTCAAGGTTGCAAAATAGAAGTGAAGTTTTAAGCCACCTTCAAAAGCAACAGAAGCTCTCCTAGCCAAGTCGGTCCCACTCCATTGCATAGTTCCCAGAATGAGCTTTCCAATGGTATATAGAAGTCCCAAAATGGACTTTTGGATCAAAAGATATGGCCTATTGAAGATCAAGAGTTTTGTTTCCCTAAAATGAAGGAAAAGAGCTTATCAAAGGGCCCTAGGCATAAAAATTTAAGCATATTAGCAGTGGGCAGACCCTGCATATCGGCACCCCATAGTCCCACAATCCAGCACCCTACATCATCACAGTCGTACACATCAACTTATCAGGGATATTGACGAGTCTTGGGAGTTCATCAGCTTATCGGTCATACAGGCCATATCCTGCATCCCGCAAATCTCACCAATCAATGATCAGCGGTGGGAAAATCTGGAATCTCGTAGCCCTGCAGTCCCACATGGCCCCCCACAATACCTGACAAGCCATCCTTAAGGAATTGAGACAGGAAATTGCTGATGTAGTATTAAATCGCTAGGGAGGGATGATTTCAACTAACAAAGAAATTCAAAGAAGAAGCCAAGGGCAGGTAGACCCCCTTTCTCTCTCCTCCAAGTGGAAGAATACGGTAAATCCTATGATCTCGCAACGTTATGACCCCGCAATCCCGCAGCACCATGACCCCACAGTCTCACAGTGCCGCAACCTTGTAGTCCCAAATATGGTAGTTCCACATGATCCCCACAATACCCGATGGGCCATCCTTAAGGAATTACAGGGGAAAACACGTTGATAGTGTTAAAACATTAGGGAGGGTAGAGGCCAATTTACACTAAAAATCACTGAAAAACCAAGGGCAGGCGAACCCCCTTTCTGTCTCCTTTAGAGGGCCACGTGGCAGACTACATACAATTCTATAGTCACGCAACATCACGTAATATCATTGATTTTCAATCCAATGTAAAAGCATTAGGGGAGGTTGGAAAAGATTAACAAAGGAAATACATGGAAAAACCAAGGTCAAGCAAACCCTTTCTCTCTCCTCCATGTGGCAATACAGAAGGTGTTGTGGCAAGTATGAAGGACACGTGTCACTCAATTTCAACAATTTCAGGGGTTTTATGGGGGAATTTTTGGGTGATACATGTCACTACTCATAGGGTGACATGTGGTAATAATGATGTCACCCCCCCGCAAATCAACGATTAGTGACCATATAGGTTAAAGCGCTCCTACACCACAGTCTCCAGGGTTGCGATTGTGATATGCGGGGAATTCTCCTAGATGCAATATTTCATTTGACATATCTCATCAGGAATTTGCATTCAGATAGCTGGCCTATGATGTAAAAAGACATAAGGTCCCTTCCTCTCCCGTATTACAATTGCAATACTGTTGTTGGGCCAAATCCCGCAGATCGGTGATCGCAGGTACCACTGGGTGTTATCCAAAGAAAGCACGAGATATCATCGGGATGTGGGATTTTGTGTTACAAAGGAAAAAGGCCCCCAGACATAGGGCTAAAAGTCTTAGCACCTGAAGAGCTAAGCCCCTGGTTCCAGCCCCCGGTCATATGAGGAAAATTACAAAAGGGGCTATAATAAAGGGGGATAAGGGGGAAATAAAGAAAGTGCTTGTTTTGCTTGTTTTTTGGGTAGAAAGCTCACACCTGAGAGCCTTCTCTTTTACATTGTAATAATCAACCCCAGGCTAGATCAGGGTGCCGATTGTGTTCAGTCGGACTTTAAAGGTAGAAATGATAGGGTCAGTGCTGAAAGTAGCTATAACACTACATACAGAAAATCAAGCATTGAAAACCAAGAAGATCTCAACGCCAATTGTATTCAATAGGACTTTAAATGCATAAATGATAGGGTCGATGCCGAAAATAGCCGTAACAATAAATCAAGAAGAGGGAACATTCAAAACCAAGTATGGGCAGACTCAGTAATGGCCCTTTGTGACCCGCTTTCAAGGTCGGTGCTAAAGGAACTAAAGGAAGAAACGAGAAGAGTTAGCTGAGCAGCATAGGAGACCATACCATGAACTAGATGCATCTTGAAGCCAAAGTAATTACAGGGAGGGGCGCAAAGATATTGCATTAATGTTTCATATGTTTTGTGATTTTGTGATGTGCTTTCCTATATAAGGAAATTACTATTTTTGTGATGTCTTTTGGACACAGAGGCATCTCTGGCCGAGCCAGCAACCTAATTTGATAGCTGAGACTAAGCCCATGGATATTTTGTACTGTACCATGATTGATAACATGCCCCCTCTTCTTATAAATAGGGGGTAGAAACACTGAATAAAGGTTTTGAAATATGGAAAGAAAGGTTGATGTTTTTGTGATATTATATCACTTAGTTACATAGATCTTATAGAGTATCACAAGAGTGGTGGTGATTCCCCATTATAAGTATTACAATGTGTTATTTCTTGTTTTCATCCATTTTGACTATTTTTTTCTCTGAATTCATGCAACAATAGATGCCAAAATATTTCATACTTGCCTATAGATTCATTTGCATTGAGCTATTAATGCACATGCTTGTTTGATGGGTTGAAATTATATCTTTAAATTGCAATCCATAAATCATAGCATCTAGTTTCTTTCCTATCCATTATATCTACCTCTAACTCAGATAATTGTAGTAAATCCCATGGTTTCAGGCTCTATGTTTTTAATATAGAATTGTTGGTGATTTCAGCTCTATACTTTGGGTTATCCCTTCTCTTTGTCTTCTCTCATTTATTCTACAAATTTGACTAAACTATAATCCTTTGAATTGCTTGGCCTCCACTATTTTCTATTATATTTATGGTAACTGTGTATGTGTAGAAATACTAAAATATCATACTTGTATCTTTGGATGAAAGAACCAACTCTTGACTCTTATATATATGTGTATAGAACATGGGTGATGTCTCCTCCTACTTGAGAATCATTTGAGACACACCAATCTAGATGTACCCATGCACTGGTCTTGTAAGAAATCTAAGCTTGTCTCTGGGAGAACCAACACCATCGATGAATTCCACCTTGTATCCTTTGCCTTTAATTGCCGAAATGGACACCAGGTTCTTCTTGAGATTGGGTACATATAGAACTTCTTATAAATGAATAATGTTACCTTAATTAAATTGAAGGGTAACATTCCCTAGTCCCTTCATGGGATAGGTGGAATCATCTCCAAGGATGATCTCCAAGTTTGTATCCTTTTTTATCAGATTAGAGAGGGATTCCTTATATCAAGTGAAGTTCCTTGAGGCACCACTATCAATCAGCCAATTTCCAAAAGTGTCTAGAGGAGTGGCAATGGAGAGGGAAGATATAATATAGTACTCTTTTTCCTTATTGTTAACAACATTCGATTCTTCATACATGGAGTTCCTTGAATTCTTGGAGGGTCGACCATTTTCTTGATGTCCCGCATTCCTTTTTCCTTTGCCATTCCTTTTATCATTGTTGTTGAAGTTTCCCCTAGAATGATTGTGATCATCATCATGTGATGTGTCCCTTCTATTTGGATACTCCCTTTCATAGTGGCAAAACTTATTGCAAGCAAAGCACCTGCCCCTCCTTCCTCCCTTAGATCTCGGCTATCCATGGAAATAACCTTTAGACCCTATATTATTTCTCCTTTTGGCATGAGTGGAGAATGCAGTGGGGTTGCTTCTATTAGAAGGAATTTCTTGCCCCACCATTCTTGTTTCTTCTTGAATGCATCTCAACATCAATTCTTAAAACCCTACAATTCGATCATTGTTGAGGAGGGTGGTTCTAAATACATACCACTCAGGTGGGAGTCCTCCAAGCGTAGTGATAGTAAGTTCCCTGTCAGGAATGACCTCTCCAATAGAAAGTAGATCATTCTTTATCTCAGTGATCCATAAGAAGTAGGATTGAATATCCTCGTCCTTGCCCTTATTAATATCCTTCAATTTATTTTTGAGAAATAAAATTTGATTTGCAACACTAACCTTGAACATGCTAATGAACTTGTTGTAGATCTCCTTGGAGGTGTTCAAATTGGAGATGTAGGCCACCAGGTTCTTGTCAATGGAATCTCTGATAATATTATTTACTTTGACTTTAGCCTTATTGTACTTGGTGTTCACAATAGTCGGTGCATTCAAAGGAGGCTGAGGGATTTTACCCTGCACATAGTCCATCACTTCTTTTTCTTCCAAGTCAAATCAAGAGATATCTTCCATCCATGATAGTTAGATTTATTATGGAGCTTGTCTTCAACTGGAAAGTTGGATGAGGAACCCATCAAACCTTTTGTCCTTGTCCAACTGCCTTTGGTGATTTCCATTTCACTCTTGTTTGGGCTTTTTCTTCACCTCAGCTCTGATACCATGTTAATTTTACGCAACAATGGTATGTTTTATGCTCTAGCGAAATTTTTCTTCAATTTCTTGATTAGCCAAATATCAATATCCAGTTTAGCAATCACATCAACATGATGGTAAAATGCAGATAGAACATAAACATAAATAGTAGAAGACAAGCCAAGATAAGAGGACACAATATGTGGCACTAGCCACAGACAAACCCCAATGTGGGGAAACCCTTGATCAATTCTTCTTATATTCTTCAATAGTTCAATAGAGAGAGAGATAGTACAAACTACAAATATGATAATTTATGACAGCAGCAAGAAGCCCTAACCAGAAAAGTCAACGCTGGTCAAACAGGGAAAAATTATTCCTATAAATAGATTAGTCAAACCCAGTCAACTTGGCCTCCAACAACAACCCCAATTAGCCCAAAACACTCTGAAAAAGTCCAGTCAAAAGCTCGTCAACAAAATTCATAATGCGGCCAGCCTTAGGGAAGTCACCATTAGTCAAACGAGAGGTCAGATCACCTTGATTTCAGTGCCCATAACTGTGGCTTGCTAAGGACAACATACCTCACCCAATCCGTAGTCAAAATGAGTTAAAATCTAGTTAACGCAGCCCAAGATACAACCTGTGAAATTTGGTCAACGTAGGTCAACACAGTCAAATAGTCAAATAGAAAAACATCATCCTTCCTTTCCACGTGTGAGAGACAGCTGCCCATATTTGTGTACCCAATCAAGTGAGGAGAGAGAGATGTGTGAATATGAGATGATGATAAAATGACTTGAGGTCTCCTCCTTTTATATGCAACAGTGAGGATGAGCTAGAGGTTTGAATGTCTGTTTTGCTTGCTGGCCGACCTTAACAATTTGTCCATTATATAAATAAATTCATATCTTCATTTTTACATATCGCAATCAAATGATATTTAGATCAATCCTACACCTCTTGGAGAGAGGAATCCAAGAAAAATATCAGCTATCATAAATAAGATGACCCATGTGGAGTTTGGCCCTAGTTTCCAATTTTAACATTATGCAACTACATTTTGTTTAGGATTATATGGGACTATCAACTCCCTCTTAATCCTAGACTCCTTACATAATGTTATAATATCTTTGGATGTATTTATCCTCCATTATCATATCTTAGTATCTTGATTCTTCTTTCTGTAAGGTTCTCCATTTCTACTTTGAATTCTTGAAATTTTGTAAATACTTCATCCTTGGTGATGAGCCTTACTATTGCAACATGAATATTGTAACTCCAAAGGCTACCAACTTTAATTATGAACTCGGTGTTCTTACAAACTTAAGAGGTATGAAAACTATATGTGTAGCATAGAAAATTACTAGTCCAAAATCTAGAAATTTGAGAACTAGTGAGCTAGTAAATCTATCAAATGCCTAACCTAATCCACTGAAAATGAAATGGGGTTAATTCTTTTATTAATTAAAATGGTTGTGTGATATAATTAAGTCTTAATCAACTTTATTGAAGCTCTTTTGAATGCTCTAAAAAATAGCAAAAAATTACTATTATTTTCCACAACGGACTTCCAGAAACTTGGATTTGGGAATAAGAAAACTAATCCAGGAGCTCAATGATTACTATGATATTAAAAAATTGTTACAATGATGAAATTATGCTTGTGATCTTGAAAACTAACTTACTTCAACCATTTAATCCAATCCTACAATAGGAAATCATTAATACTAAATGCAGAAATATGAAAAAGACAAGAACAAGAGATGCATGTGAATAAGAAGTGAAAAGAAGAAAAGTAAATGATACAAAGGGGACCTGAGGCTCCTGGGATGGCCAACCCCAAGGAAACTTAGAGTCCTATGAAGGAAAAAAGTTTTAGAATCTGAACATGGAACCAATATTCATTATTTCCATCAATACATTTACATCCCTATAGAAATGAAAGTGGAGCTGCAAAAATACAAGTTCTCTCCACAAGAAGACTAAGAAAAATCCAATTCTAGAGGAAAATTTGATTCAAAACTTATACAAAATGATTAGGAATCATCCC
Source organism: Pinus taeda (assembly GCA_000404065.3). NCBI lineage: Eukaryota > Viridiplantae > Streptophyta > Pinopsida > Pinales > Pinaceae > Pinus > Pinus taeda. Next base: position 80,855 of record APFE030029312.1, read on the forward strand.
CCATTAAAGGAGGAATCTTTCGACACCAAAATCCCTTGGTTTGTGGATCTGGTTCCCAATACGGAATCTGCATTAAATGGCACAGAACACATTCCTAGATTTTCTCAATCATTGGAGCTCCAGAATTTGTGCCATAATTCGAGAATATCATGTTGATTTATTATTTAATATTGATCATCCTGTAGTAGGGAGAAAGTCCCTAGATTATCTCGTCCTCCAAATCTCCATAATCTGCACAATATTCTCATAATATTCAACAAAAATAATAATATTAATCACAAATATACAATTTTCTAAAAATCCTCCTAATGAAGATACTAAAATTAAAAATACATTATCTAATGCAAAAGGAGAGGCTTAATGTGTTGAAGGATGGTTATATGGACCTTAATTTATGTCTAAATTGGAGATGCATCATACCCCCCTGCTGAAAGTGTTGCTCATCCTCTTAGCAACTTAGTGACCTCCTTGTGTCTCATTCATGGGCCTGGTGGCCTCACTGATTTGTACATTCCTACCCTTTTCCCATTATGCAAGATGGGTTATTTAAGATTTACGGCCTCTTACCTTCACTATAGTTTGAGTTCTATTTTGATGGTGAATGCCTTCTTGCCTTTTGTTTATGTCTTCTTCTCTTTTGTGGTTTGGAATATTGCCTAATGGCCTTGGAGTTCTATGTTTTCATTAGATCTCTCTTAGGTACTACCATTTTGGATTTTAGCACAATTTATTTCTTTCTTCCTTCTTGTAGCAACATTCTATCTTCCTATAGCAACCATTCCTTCTCTTTTAGGGTGTGCTAACTATATGGGAGTGATGAAAAATTATGTAGAGGGTTTGGAGGATGATGCTAGGGCTCATAGGGAGTAGTGTAGGTTTGTGAAAATGTAAGGATGTGTTGGGTGTATTTTTTTCAAGAAATTTTCAGGGTGAGATAGAGTGTAGGGTTTGTTCTTGAAAATCATTAATTTTTGTTATGAAATGGGATGGATGAATGATGGATAGATAGCGTATATGAAGTGGATAGAGGGCTTGGAGTGCTTTGGTGACTTGACCTTTACACAAATTTCCTCTTTTAACCGTTCTCCCCATTCATCGAAATCATCACCCTTCATAATTTTTATTTTCCACATTACATGGGTGAAGGAGTGAACTGCAATTAACTAGTTGAAGGTGTCTAAGACTGCTGACCCATCCTTATGTTATAAAACCATCTCCCTCATTCATTGACAACAAATTTATAACTATAATATGCTCTAGAGATGTTATGAAAGAAACTCACAAAAAATATACAAAAGATAGATCAATGCCTTAGAATTTAGCCTCTTCAAGGGGGCAACCTCCTTTACATTACACAAATGAATGATTCCTTGATGATTCAAATGAAAAAGCCTCCTTTTTATATATAGGAGTCTAAGGAGTCACAATATAAACCAGTCGACCTAACAATAATAATATAAAGCCACAAAAATAACAATAGAGG
>APFE030029315.1:8940-35326 GCA_000404065.3 Pinus taeda
CAAGGAAGGTTGTGTACGGCCGAGATGTGGTGTTCAGAGAGGTGAAAGATGTTATTAAACATGAAGTCCCATCAAAGGAACCTGAGAAGATAGAGTTTGAGCTAAAGGGGGAAGAATTAGACTCTACAACAGAGGAGGAATCAGAAGATGAAGAGCCACAAACTCCGGGTGTGAGAAGATTAGTTTGAGAAAGAAGGCAATCAGAAAGGTATAGTCCATCTGCTTTCTGTTCAAATTTTTCTTTATCTATTACTGATGATGATCCCATAACTGTGAAGGAAACAATAGATTTAAAGGATGGAAAACTCTAGAAAGAGGCCATGGTTGATGAAATGGCATCTTTGCACAAAAATGAGGCTTGGGATTTGGTGGAGTTGCTGGATGGAAGGAAACCCATTAGCAGCAAATGGGTGTTCAAGAAGAAGACAAATGCAGAAGGAAAGGTGGAGAAATACAAAGCTCGATTGGTAGTAAAAGGTTATTCCTAGGTGCCGGAAATTGATTTTGGTGATATTTTTTCTCCTGTTGCCAAGGTAGCTTCTATTAGATTACTTTTATCTGTTGTTGTTGCTTTTGATTTTGAGGTAGAATAGATGGATGTGAAGACAATATTTCTTCACGGGGATCTAGATGAGGAGATCTACATGAAGCAACCTGAAGGTTTTGCGGTGAAGTGTAAGAAAGAACTGGTATGCAAGTTAAAGAAGTCTCTATATGGGTTAAAACAGTCACCAAGGATGTGGTATCAGAAATTTGATACATTTATACGGGGACTTGGCTTCACCAAAAGTAAAGCAGATCACTGTGTGTATTTTAAATTAATTGGTGAGTGTGTTATTTATTTGGTCTTGTATGTGGATGATATGTTGTTGGTTGGAAATGACAAAGAAATTATCCAGGATTTGAAGACCCAATTGTCATCCAGATTCAACATGAAATATCTTGGTGCTGCAAACTATATTTTGGGCATGGAAATTAAAAGAGATCAAGCAAAGAGGAAGCTCTAGTTAAACCAGAGGAAGTATGTTGAGACAATATTGTAGAGGTTTAATATGCAAGATACTAAACCAGTGAAGGTTCCTCTTCCTGTAGGTGTAAAGTTATCTTCTGAACAGTGTCCCAAGGCACAAGAAGAGGAAGAGGACATGTCTCGTGTTCCATATGCAAGTTAGTTGGTAGCCTGATGTATGCAATGGTCTGTACTAGATGAGACATTGCACATGCAGTGGGAGAATTCAGCAGGTTTATGTCAAAACTAGGAAAGGAGCATTGGACAACAGTGAAGCGAATTTTTAGGTTTTTTGCATGGCACTAGTGATTATGGTTTATGCTACCAAGGAAGACCAGGATTGGACAAAGTTTTGGATATCCATGGCTTTGTTGATGCAGACTGGGCTAGAGATTTGGATCAAAGAAGATCTACAAGTAGGTATGTGTTTAACCTATTTGGAGGTGCAGTCAACTAGATGAGTAAGAAACAATCTGTAGTGGCATTATCAACTGTAGAGGTAGAATACATGGCAGCCACTCATGCAAGCAAGGAAGTAGTTTGGTTGTAGAGATTGTGTTCAAGTATGGGGTTAGTACAGGGAGCTATAAGGATAGACTGTGACAGCCAAAGTGCAATTTTCTTGGCAAAGAAACCTGCTTATCATTCAGAGACAAAGCACATTGATGTTCAGTATCACTTTGTGAGGGATATGATAGAAGACAAAAAGGTGTTGCTGGTAAAGGTGGACACTTTGAAGAATGTTGCACATGCATTGGCAAAATCTGTGAGCTTTGAGAAGTTCTCTTGGTGTAGAGAAACAATGCGTGTTTCAGGGCTGGATAAATTACTAAGCTCTCTTGTGGCCCCCTATGGAAAGAAAACAACAAGTGGGAGAACATTGGGTTGTGTTATATTCTTTCCAAGACTAGCCCATGTAGTTTATGGGGGGGTTAGAGGGGGGGTGAAGCCACCCCTTTTTTGCACCGATTATGCAGCAGGGGGGGTCACAGGGGGTTTGAGGGGGGAAGTTAGCGCCTCTCTATGGGGTCTGGGGTAGCGGCCCGGGGAAAACAAATTGGACCCTATATTAGGTTGGGCGGACCTACCTATGGTTTTGTGCATGGTTTTTGCACATGGTTTTGGACGCAATGGTTTTCGGTCCATGATTTTGGACGCGATGGTTTTCAGTCCATGGCATTGGATGCTTCAACATGTATAAACATTGAAAGGAACATAATGAAAAATCAATATGGTAGTCCCAGTTTTGGAATCCAGGGGAAAATATCTGTGTATATGTGTTTTATGTGTTATGCTCGCATTGTTTATTTTCTGTGTTTTAGAATTCGTATGCAGGGTAATTTTTGTACGGGGTTAAAACCTACATTATGGTGTAGAATTACAACTGCTCATGAAATTTTAATTTTAATCAAAAGACACAATCCTACTCTACTTCTCTGCGGAATTCAATTACAGTCTAAAACATGAATCACAAACATGCTATGAGAAATAACACACATGCACACATTGCTTTTCTAGGGGAAAGAAAAATACTAAAAACCCATTTTCCTAATTGCATTAATCTGATGAATAGAGATGTATTACAACTGCTAGCTCAATCTGAGCTCAACCTGCAAGTGAATAACCTATCTCTCTGCTCATTGAGAAGCTCTGACCTAGACTTAGTCAATTTATGCCTCTGCTTGAACCCTTATTTCCTTGTGCAATTCCTGAGGAATTAGGCCCCTATTATTTAGGAATTTCCTCCAAAATGATTTCCCAATTCCCAAGGTTGATCATCTGACTAAATGCAACACTTGTACACTCAAGACTAGTCTACAATTGATGTTACACTGCCTTAGAACCTCCACCACAGCTGGGGAACTCAAATTGTCTGCATGCACTAGCTATTTTGGGTTGATTAATCCATTAACTGGATGATCACTAAGTTATAATGTTATCTAACTACACAACTAACCTTCCACTAGTTCCTCCAAAAATTATAACTAGTTTAACTGAAAACAACTTGAAATAGCTGACCTTGATTGATAGAAGTTAGCAGTCACACATGATTAACTTAACTTCAACTCCTCTAACTCAAATTTACTGAGATATTGACTGACAAGATCCATGTCACACAATTTAACTACATGCAAGTTGTTTTTTGATGTGGAATTTTTAATTTTCTCAGTTTGACCAAGGCAAAGTCAAATTGAGACTTTCTTGCTGCATTTTTCAACACTCGCTCTCAGTAAGAAAGGGATTATCAACCACCCCTATCCTACACCTATGGAACTTGAACTTCCCTCTTGACAAAGCCTTCATCAAAATGTCAGCATCTTGTTCCCTGTCGGAATGTATTGTAGCATCATTATTTGCATCTACACACAGTCTTGTAAATGGTGATATTGGATATCTATATGCTTGGATTGATCATGAAATATTGGATTCTCAAAGAGCATGATGCAAATCTGATTATCACAATAGATCATAGTTGGATGCAAGATATGACCAATAGTCCCACAAGTATCTTTCTCATCCAAATCACCTCACATGTTGCTTGACTTGCATCCATGTATTTTGCTTCTACCAATATAAGCACCATAAAAATTTTGTTCTTGTTGTACTAGGAAACATCTGTAGACCCAACACTAAAAATTCCCAATGATGTACTCTTTTGGTTTGACAGACTTCTTTCCCAGTCTACATCTGTGAAGCTACATAGCTTCACTCCTTTTGTCTATTTGTACCATAGTCCAAACTGGGCAGTGCCTCTGAGGTATTGTAGAACATGCTTAGTTTCCTTCCAATATAATTTGATTGGACTAACCATATCTTGGCTTAAATGGTTGACTGCATAGCACGTATTTGGTTGTGTGTTCACAAGATACATCAGTGAACCCATTAGTTGTCGATAAATGGTAGCATCCACCTCTTCACCTGAAGTGGAATCCTCCTTTCTCCAGTTGTTTGCTAGAGGTGTCTTCATGGGTTTGCAACTCTCCATGAGGAATCTCTGTAGTATCTCATTTGCATACTTTCCTTGAGACACAAATAGTTCCACATCACCTTGCCATACTTCCAACTCGAGGAACTAGTGCATGAGACTTGTGTCCTTCATTTCATAGTCCCTTGCAAGATCTAATCAACTGCTCATGACCAGCTAAAATAAAATCATCAACATATAATACAATAATAAGAAATTTATCTTCTACCAAGATGTGATATAGGTTTGCATCTTATCCACTATTAATTAATCCCAAACCAGTGAGATAGTTGTTGATCCTAGTGTACCAAGCATGGAGTGCTTGTTCTAGACCATACAACGCTTGCTTGAGTATGCACACATGATACTCCCCATAAAATGTTTCAAAACCTTCTGGTTTCTTGATGTACACCCCTTCGTTAATAACCCCATTGATAAATGTTGTTTTTACATACATCTTGTGGATCTTCCACCCCATCTGTGCATCCAATGCAATAATTGATCTAATGGATGAATACGTTGCTACTGGAGCAAAGCTTTTCTCATATTCAATTCCCTCAACTTGAGAGAATCCTTTGGCCACAAATTTGGCCTTATATTTCTATGATTTCATCTGCTGTATGCTTAACCTTAAAGATCCATCTCAAACCCACTACCGATTTAACTACTGTTCTTGGGACCACTTCCCAAACACTGTTCCTTACAATGGATTCGTATTCCTCCACCATTTCATCAACCCAAACATGTTTCTATACTTATTCCTCGAAATAGAATGGCTCAGTATCTACAAGCTCTATCATTAGAGCCATGTAGCCAGTGTACCTCTCGGGTGACCTCCTTTGTCTGCACAAATTTGAAGGAGCTCCCACATTCTCCCTTGCATCTTGCACTAGTCTATCAACTTCCCTGGTCCTTTTTCTGCCTTCTCCGAAGGGTTCTGCTTGAGTGGATGTCTCCACTCTCTACTCCTTAATTTGTGGTTGCTGCACAACTTCCTAAGGATCCTCCTTTAGAGCTAAAATCTCCTCTTCCGGTGGGATCTGAAGCTCCCTCTCAAGAGAGTATTGCATCACTTTCTCCTCATCAAACTTTACATCCCTTCGCACAAATTTCATTCTGAGGGAACATAAGTACACATGGTAGTTGTGTGGATTTTTGGTGTAACCCACATAAAATCTCAACTCTGTTGTCGACTCAAGCTTCTTCCTTGATTCTTTAGAGACATGGCAGTAAATAGAGGCTCCAAAAATCCTGAATTGTGACCCATCAGGATTTCTCCCCGATAAATCCTCCTCTAGTGTAATCATACCAAGAATCTGATGAGGACTGTAGTTTTGCAAGTATATTGTTGTGTTACATGCCTCTGCCCACAAATGCAGTGGTAACCCTTGGTCATGTAACATAGCTCTTACAGCTCCAACAATGATACGGTTCTTTCTCATAGCTACCCCATTATATTGTGGGTTTTGGCATGTTTCGAGCTCTCTTTGAATTCCATCTTTCATATAGAAATTCTTGAATTCATTCAAAACATACTCACCTCCTTTTTCGCTCTTAAGAGCCTTGATCTTCTTGCAGCTCAATTTCTCAATTAGTGCCTTGAATTCTACAAACTTGGATAATGTCTCATCCTTCTTTCATATGAAGAATTTACAACACTTCCTTGAGAAGTTGCCAATAAAAATGTCAAAATATTTGTGTCTAGCAGTGGAGGTTGCTGAGAAAGGTCCATATACATCAAAGTGGATCCTTTACAAGACTGCATGTTCTTTGTTGTCTCGATCATGGAATGTGGATTTGGCATACTTCCCCAAGCTACATCCTTTTCATACATCTTGCTACTCAAGTGATCCTTTAGGGAGGATAGTGGTTATTTTTTGCATAATCTTAACGATTCCATGATGCAAATGGCCAAGTCTTATGTGCCAAATTTCACCAAATTCGCTACTCTACACTTTCTTTGGCTTAGTGCTTAATGCAACACAATATTCTACATCTATATTATATACTTTCTTCACACAAACCTTGATCTGCTTCACCTGTCCCATGGCTATGTGTCTCAAGAATGATTTTCTTTTGCTGAAGATCACATCATAACCACAGTCTTCTAAAACTGCAACAAAGATGATATTTTTTCTTTAGGCCTGGAAAAAACATGACATCCTTGATTCTGAGAGGAGATCTTGACTCCCTATGAAAGGTGATTGTACTAATTCCAGTCATGTTGTACCTTCTGTTGTCCTCCAACTCAATGTGAATCCATAGATATTTCTCCTCTAGTTCATTGAAAAACTCTCTACATCCTGTCATGTGGAACAATGCACCAGATTCCAAGTACCACAAGCTCCCCATCATTGTGCTCATCATGCATGCACTAGCTTGAACTGTGAAGCAAAATCTTCGCTTGTTGCTCCTCCTAAGGTCTTCTTTCTTGACCATTTTGTGTACACTTCGTGGCATAGTGCCTGAATTCATGACAATTGAAGCATTTCATTTTGGACAAATATTTCTTCTTCCCCCCTTAACTTGATTCTGGTTTGGTTTGACATTTCTTCCCTATTCCCTTTCTTCCCTTTCCAATAAATGCAAATTTTTTTCATCCTCAGCCTTGGATGAAGTCCTATCTCTGGTGTTTTTCCTTATCTCCTCTTATACCAAATCAAACCATGAGTGTTCCAAATTTAGTAATTTCTCCCTCTCGTTCACTAAATCTTGGTAGCTATGCCATCTTTTGAGAAGGATTATAAGAGTTATGATTACCAAGTCATCTTCTGCAACATTTACACCAACCCTGCCAATTTCATCACAAACTTGTGTGAACCTTCTCAAATACTGCAGAATAGTGTCATTATTTTACATCTTGATATTTTGAAGTTTATCCTTGAGCGTCAACTTCCTATGGTCACTACTATTCTTGAACAAATTTTTCAGTGCTTTTGATATTGTGAAAGGAGTTTATTTCCCATGAATATTTGAGAAAATGTGATCCCATACTCCCTCCAATATTATTCTCCTCGCTTTGGCTACATATTTATTCCATTGAGCAACATTTTGGACATCTATTGATCTTGGTTTTCAAATGTTTGTCTTGACATATTCCAACAATTTGTTGTCATCCAACACCACCTCCATGCCATCCTTCTGTTATCACTCAAGAAAAAATATTTTAAATTATGAACATCAATTTTTTTAATTTGTGAAAGGGTTGGTGTTAGTTTTGGGTCTAGTCTTTTCATCTTGTTTTAGAGTCTTGTTAAGAGTCTTGTTAGTATGTCAAATGGGGTCAATTTTCTGTTTTAGTCTATCATTGGTCTCATATCTCACATGAATATCATATGTCGAAACTCATTTCAAATTTCATATGCGCTACAAAACTGTCTAGGTTATTTCGTAGCGCAAAACACTGATTTTGCACTGACTGTGTTACAAAATCAGGGATTTTTGCTGATCCATAGCAAATCTCACCCAGCTGTCATATTTATCAAAATCCGCTATGTTTACATCAACAATTGTCAGCTTATACACTTCGTCTATCATATCCAACCACTTCTTTTCATCATTAGGTCGTTAGGTGTCTTGGTACTGGCACATGTTTGCAGTTGTTACTGAGAAGGAGACAAAGGGTTCTGTTTACGATCTGAATGCATTTAATGGAAAGTTGCTTGCTGGCATCAATCAAAAGATTCAGTTATACAAATGGGAGCTCCGTGATGATGGTTCAAGAGAGTTGCAGTCTGAATGTGGCCATCATGGTCATATTCTTGCACTATATGTTCAATCTCGTGGAGATTTTATTGTAGTTGGTAATGAAATCAATCTCTTTATTGATATATGACACTAGAATGGATTGTTTAAGGGTACACTATAGAAGCAGAGGCCATAATATTATTAATGTTAACAATGCCCGGATTGGACCGCCTAGGAAAGGGCCTCAATGCAGTGGCCCGGAGCGCGTTGAAGCCATTGTTGACTGTAGTGCCCTTCTACCTATTTCTGTAGATGGATATCTACTGGAAATTCGAGGTATGCCATGTTTGTGATGGCCCCCTTTGCAATCCCGCAGAACATCTTTGACACCAGAAATCAGTGATGAAAAACGAGAGGAATGCTCTGCTTATAGTCATGTCTCTGGTTCTCTATTGGCTTCTGTACCGTGTTACAATTTTGCGCCTTCAACTTCAGCGGATGAATTTGAGTGAACTACAGGAGGATATTATCGAGCACATGGTCGTGCAGATGACATAGTAAACCTTGGGGCATAAAGGTAATCTCAATTGAGATTGTGCGTTTCTGTAGTAGTGTGGATGGAAGGGTATTAGAAACTGCTACAATCGGAATTCCAACAGAAGAATGTGGTGCCTGAACATAATATATTCTTTCAGGTTTATTATAAATTTAGTACCTTTTCAATGCTAGTAGAGCCACTGATGTTGGTCACCGGTTTCTTCTGCTTCTTTTTGGGCTTGCATATTATGTCCACATTCCTATTTTTCAATTTCAATGTCATCAATTTCATACCTTGCTAAACTACAACGAGAAGAGGTCCAAGATGCCATTCAACGCCTACAAAATGTCATGAATCTGCGCTTAACTATCAGTAAAAAACTTGAGACCTCATTGCATGATCTTGCATATACTGGAGGCGTTCAAGCTTGCAAAGCTGTTCGGAAGGCAGTTGATGCTACATTGGTTCCATGATCCAATAGAGCTTTTTCGCATTGGTGGCAAGGCTCTTGATACCAACTATCCCTTCATGGGCAACTATGTTGATTGTGGATACTACTCTGTTGATACCATGTCATTGCTGGTTGTTTTGAAAGTGCGCTACATGGATAGAATTACCATACTCAAGTGTATGGGGCCTATTTTTCTTTATTGCAAAAATGAGGGCTACATTGACTGGCTTGCTGTGAACACTAGATTTATATGGGACATAGCACCTCAGTTCGGAGCTGTGCTCGTCTTTCCAGAACACCGCTACTATGGAGAGTCTATACCCTATGGCAATCAGAGTGTGGCCTACAAGGATGGAGATTCAGTATCTTATCTCACAGCTGAAGAACCTATCTGTCGAGGCTTGTCCAGCTGTCTTGTTTGGTGGTTCTTATGGTGGAATGTTAGCTGCTTGGATGAGGTTGAAATATCCACATATTGCAATAGGTGCCCGAGCTTCATCTGCATCAATATTGCAATTTGAAGACATTGTACCATCTGATATATTCTACAATCTTGTTTCAATGATTTCAAACGGGAAAGTGAGAACTGTTTCAAGGTGATACAACAATCATGCAAAACATTGGAGACATATGGTGCAAAAGATGAAGAGTTACAAAATCATAGCAAGAAGTTTCTCATGTGCAGGGATCTCAAAAGCACAAAGGAAGTACAAGACTAGTGAAGCTCAGCATACAGTAACCTTGCTATGGTGAACTATCCATATTCAGCTAGTAATTTCAGGGCAAATGAAAAAGACAATTCAAGAAAAGAAAGCTCAAGACAGTCAGAGTTTGCTATTAAAACTGTGTTTTGTGAGTACATAGCAGTTTCGTAGCACACTATGAAACTGTTGTAGGTGATGCATAATGCACAACAGTTTCGTAGCGCTCTACGAAACTGCTATAGCTGCCTAATTAAAACTTAGTTGACCAATTTTGAGGGACCGAGGGAAAATTTTTGGAAGGAAGTCTCAGAAAAAGATCATTTACAATGAGCAAGCAATCAGCCAGAGCAAAACAAGCGGGAGGAAGTTATAAGAAATTTAAACTTTTTGCTATACAAATTATTGTAAATGACTTTTCAATCAGTTTTGAAAAGTTTTTGTCATCACACATGTATATGGGAAAGGCTTACAACACATGAAGAACGTGGCACTCAAATGATTTTTGGGTAACTAAAGAAAATCAACATGGTTAATTACTTCCGAATATCTTTGAGGAAACCAAAAGCATAAAAACAGGGGCAGTTTCCTATTTCTCAGCAGCAGTGAAGAGATAAGATAGTAAGGGCCAGCAAAGAGCTTTAAACATCCATCAAGGCTAAAGCTGAAGGAAACCACTTTTCAGAGAATGAATCTTGATTGTAATAAATGTTATGTTCAGCATGATGTAGAGATAGAATCCTAATTGTCCTAGGTCTCTTAAACCGCTAGTTAGCAGTCAGTTGTGTTTATTAGTTAGTTTTAAAGGTTAATAGGTGTCATCATAGCAAGCAGAATTTGAGTTCCCCTCATGCTGGAGGAGGAATCTCAAGAATTCTATATATAGGAGAGAGAGCAAGGTACTAGGGGTGGGAAATTTATTAAAAAAAGCTCTGATATTTGGCTTTATGTAAAGACTCTGTTTTAGTAATGCAAGATTGGCTTTGCTTCTTAGGACTCAGGAGGGATTCGATGTTCAGAATGTGTTGTATTGTTCTTTTCCCAATATTTGCAGTGGTATGAATGTGTAATCACTTAGAACTCACTCATGGTGCTCTAATTTCCTGTATACATTCATAGACTGTGTGGTCCTATATGTTTTTGGTATGTTCTAAGTGTTGAACCCTGAATGCCTTGACTTCTATGTAAGGTTGATACCATTGTTATACTGAAATGAGGTTGACTCCATAAGCCCAATGGATAGTTTCTAATTGTGTTTCCACCACTCATATTTTTACATTCGTTTCACAAGAGTTACCCATCTTAATCATAATCAAAAACATTAATCCTTTGAGAGAGCCCTCTCTGGTTGGGGAGGCTAAGCCTCAGCCTAAAGTAGGTTTGAAATAGCTACTTGAGGTCTTCCTGATCTGTAGCCTTCCAGGGTCAGATTTTGAGATAACACCTTCCATGCAATGAAACTAGAGATTCCTTCTAAGGAAGACTCTAGTCTCATCCCATTAAAGTTCATCTTCCCAACTTTGTAGAGATCGTACTACACTGAATTGAAAATTTGATCCTCTTGAGAAACAACTTCAAAATTCCTGCTGTAATGTGAATCTTTCTCTGATACCATGTAGAAATTATGGTGTATAATTGCAATTTCTCATGAAATTTTAATCTAAATCACAAGAAGAAATCCTACTCTGTGGAATTCAATTCACAATTTAGAACATCAGCCAAAAACCTGCAATGAGAAATAACACACTCGCACACAATATTTTTCCAGGGAAAATCAATTTGCTAAAAACTCCTTTGCTTTCTTGCATTAATATAATGAATAGAGATGTATTACAATTTCTAGATCAATCTAAGCTTAACGTGAAAGTGAATAAACTATCTCTCTGCTCACTAAGAATCTCTAGCCTAGATTTAGTTAATTTCTTCATCTTCTTGAGCCCCTATTTCCTTGCACAATTTGTGAGGAATTAGGCCCCTATTATTTAGGAATTTCCTCCAAAATGATTGATCGATTCCCAAATTTTACAATTTTATTGCATGCAACACTTGTACACTTAAGGCTAGTCTATAATTGATGTTACACTACCTTGGAATCTCCACCACAACTGGGGAACTTGAATTCTCTGCATGCACTAGCTATGTTGGGTTGATTGGTCAGTTAATTGGATGATCAGTAAGTTAGACTGATGTCCCACTACATAACTAACCTTCCAGTAGTTGCTCCAACAGATAGAACTAGTTTAACTGAAAACAACTTGAAATAAACAACCTTGATTGATACAAGTTAGCAATCACACATGCTTAACTAAAATCCAACTCCTCTAACTTGAATTTACTAAGCTAATTGAGTGATAAGAGACATGTCACACAAGTTAACTACATCCAAGTTGTTTGTTGATGTGGAAATTCAGATTTTCTCAATTTGACCAAGACAAAGTCAAATTGAGACTTTCTTGTTGCATTTTTCAACTATATATATATATATATATATATATATGCACTAGGGAAGAGTCCCTTGAAAACCACCAAATTCAAGCCATTGTTCACAACAATCACGCAGGGCTAAGTCGCAGAGCCCTCAATGGAATGGGGCTTAACCTTCCTAGTGTACAAGTCGAGGGGTGCGAGTCATATGGAAATATGGCTCGATGTCAGAGTGCATTAGCGCTAACACAAATCGAACAACAGTTGCAAATTCCATCAGAACATGAGGATCTAATAGCATACACCCCTCCTTATCCATACCTAATGAGGTCAGGCCCTTGAATGTCATAGATCTGGAAGAAATGAGATAGGTTCGTTGGATCAATCTAGTGGAATTGGTTATGGAACTATGACTGCATACCCCCTCCTTTATACCAAATTAGGTCAAGCCCCCGCATATTGTACATCTGGTAGGAATAATTTGGATCGTTGAATTAATACATTTAGGATGACTTCACTCTAGACCCCATTCCCCACAAATTTTGGATGGATCACTTGGTAAAACCCTCCAAGGTCAAGATATCAGGATGACATGGTGCGTAGGCTTGTTTAGTAGGATGGGCATTGTGTGGTGTGAAGGCATTAGCTTATGGGTAAAGAGGGATTGAAAACTTTAGCATGATGTGCCTAATGACATGTAGCCCTAAATATTGTCCCCGGAATTTTGAGCGGGGAGTAGTGTTGAGACATACTTGAATTCAACTCTCGAGGTGATGTGGACATAGAGGGTCTACACTTGCTTAACCCGCATATGCCTATATGTGAGTATTCATGGGTTTGGAAGGGTATGGCATATGAGCGGGTCGATATATATATATATATATATATATATGAATATATATATATTATAATTAATATATATATATATATATATATATATATATATGATATGAGAGAGAAATAACCCGGCGTTCGTCTTTCTGTTTATCAAGTAAGTACTAAGTCCAACATCCTTCTTTATTTAGTATCAGAGCCTCTTACTGATTATGTGATCTGTGAGAAGTAATATAAACTATAGACAGAGTCTGAAGCAAGCCAGGAATCCTTCGAACCGCTTTTGTTCTACAATTGCGAATTAGATAAAAGCTACTTCAATCCATCTCTAGTTTAGTTTATATTCTAAATTTCTTCTATGTGTTTCAAATGGATCGTATGATAAAAGAATTTTCTTTGGTAAATAGAACAAGGATTGACGAAGTCAATAGTAGAGAAGTTAAACATGATATAGAGGAACAAGCCATAATAAATCCTTCTAAATGGAATCCTCCCGAGTTAACTAGCTCTCAGGTCTATAAGGACACTACTATGCAAGTACTTACCAAGAAAATCATACTCAAAGAAGTAGAATTAAAAATACGAATCTCAAGAGAAGCAACCCAAATAGTTGGCTTAAAATTATTTCAAGAAAAAAAGTTACAAAAATTTCAAGAGTATGTCAAGGCCAAAAAATATGCCTATATACATTTTGGTGGCATCAGATTAGGTTTAGTACCTTTATTTAGAAATGGGATAAATGCTCTAGTCTTAGCAGAATTGTTTGACTCCAGACATTTAGATTATGAACAAGCTAAAATCGGGTCAATCACGGGCAATCTAATTGCAGGATGTCAATATGGAACCATTTACCCAAACTATACAATGAGCTTATTTGATATGCATCTTAAGGATGCATGGAAGTTAATGATAGGGGTGCAACATCTGAAAATGTTACCAGAATCCGAATATCTATCAATAATTATGCAAGCCTCTTTTCAGTTAACCAATATAGCTCATCCTAAGATGAAACAACCCATTCTTAAAGATTGTGTTACAGTAGGACTAGCAATAGCATAAGCCTAAGGAGTAACCTACAAAGAAGTAGGTTTACCAGAAAGTTGGTATTTTGAATATCAAGAAGCAACCAAGGCAGTAAATAAAAATAAACATCCCTAGAGGATAGCTTATTCAGAAGGAAAAATCCAAATAATTCCTTCTCATATAGATCATATAGAAATGCCTATCTTTAGACCTCCAAGGTTATCTATAGATAATCCAAGAAATATGATAGAAACAAATAAACCAAACCAACCAAGCAGCAGTAGGTCATATAAGTCAGAAAATAGTAATTGTTTGATTATACCAGAAGAAAATCCATTTATGCCAAAAGCATTTCGGTTCAGAGGAGTGATGTTTCAAACATCTGAAGAGCCAAAGGTACCTAAGGGATATAGATCATTATATGAATCTGATAGTCAAATGTGTTTACCAAAAGGATACCAGGCTTTAAATCAAAAGGCATTTAGAACATCCTCATCTTCTATCCCTCAAGTAGAAGAATGGCAATTTCAAGGGAAAAGATTTCATAGAGGTGGAAAATGGCCACCTAAGACAAAATATTATACTACCAGTGACAATAAGTCACAACAGCCAAAAACAAGAGCCGATTGTGCTCCTTTGTTAGAACATACAGCTACATCTCCAAAAGATCTAGACGAATCTTATAAGATCTCAAATCATTTGTCTCACTGGTGCAATCATGCTTCTGAAGCAATAGATGATTTAGGATGTCAGGATGAAGAGATATTACAAAGTTTAAATTTAGTTCAAGATAATCTAACTTTAGATAGGCAAGCAAGGGAAGAACGCAGAAAGAAAAGGGAACTTAAGAAAAAGAAGAAATTTGATTCTCAAAATTTGGGCTCATGGCAATATTTTAAGCAGGATGATTCAGAAGTCTCTAGTTCTAAGTCCATCCCCGAACCCAAAAACACTGAAGTATTTTCCTTTTTTAAGGGGGAAGGAATAAAAAAGACATCAAAATAAATACCAAAAATATATGACTTCAAAAAAGGAAACTTAAAACTAGAAGAAGCAGCAAAGAAATTTCCTAGTTTTATAAGACCTAGTCTCAATAAAGCTCATATTTTCCATTCAGTACCAAAGTATCCAAAGATAGAACAAGATCTAATGGCATTAAATAGCAATGGCTACATTCTAGATCTAGATCATTCAGAAAATCCTGAAGACTCAATAAGAGTCTGGATTGGTGCTTTATGGAAAATGTAATTAACAGTTAAGTTGGATAATGCTTCAATATTTAGCTTGGTAGAAAAAAGGATGACTGGTATAGTCTATATTTGGTGGCAAGGACCATCACAGGCTGAATGAGAAGAAGTCATAAAAGTAGGGCTCCCAGTATTTGAGCAATTGCTGAGAACCCAGTTCTGTATAGAGCCAGAGGACTCAAAGAAACAAGCTATGGTTGATTTAGCAAGAATTGAACTAAAAGATGCCAAACATCTAGATGAGTACTCAAAAGAATATTTCAGGTTGGTAATGACTACAGAATTGAGCAATGATTTAATGATTAAGATCACATATTTATCAAAAGTCCCAAATAATATAGGTGACTTAATGTTAAAAGATCTAGAATAAAAAGGTTAATCTTTGCAAACAATGTATTGGGTAGATCTTATAAATCATTGTAAGCAGAAATTGAAATATCTCTGTTGGCAAAAGAATGCTCAAGAAATTGCTATAAAACCTTCACAAGAATGTTGCAAAGAACTTCTCCCATCGACGCCTATTAGAAAGAAGCATCATAAAAAGAGAAGGTATGGGAAATACAAAGTAAGAAGGGTAGCAAATCCAAAAAAGCTGTTTCCAAAATATAGATATTTTAAAAGAAGAAATGCTCCAGTAAAATCTGGATGTTGTTTTATCTACAAAAAGAAAGGATATTTTGTTGCTAGATGTCCAAAAAATACATTGTCAAAATTAAAGAAATGTTTGGAAATTGATGAATTTATAGATGATTGGCCTATTGTAGATAGCGGTGATGATTGCTTTGAATTTTTTATGTTATCTGAAATTATATCTGAAGAAGATGATACAGAAGAAGAAAATGATATAAATACAAAACAAAAAATGAATATTTGTATCTGTTCAGATTGTGAACTAGAATCAGAATCAGAAGAATTAGAAGACTTAAGCATTTCAGACTTCAGCGAAACAGAGGATGAATTAGAAGAATCAGAAGAAAAAGAATCAGAAACAGAGGATGAAGCAGAAATCAATATAAGATCATTCAAAGGTAAAGAAACAGTAAGTGATATCTATTCAAAAGCTTCAAGCCTTTCCCCTATTCCAAAAAACATTGGTCATTCAACTTATTTTGATTCTTCTAATCAATATGATGTAAAGGCTGAAAGTAATTTGATGAAGAAAATTGTTAGAGCTAATGATCTCTTGTACATAACAGTAGAATTACAGTCAGGTAATAGTTGGATTGAAGTTGATGCTTTCATTGATTCTGGAGGATCTAATAATCTAGCAAGGCCAAGCCTATTCAAATCCTCTTGGAAGCCATTAAAAAATCTCATCAATTCAGAGACAATTGGAGGCAATATTACCTTAACACATTATGTAGATAATATTCCAATGAGAGTAGGAGGGAGTATTATAAAAATTTCATCCATCCAGTATTATGATCAGTCAAGCAGTCTGATATTGGCTATGCCGTTCAAAACATCTTTTCTCCCAATGACAATCGCTAGAGACAAAATAATCTGCAATATTAAAAAAAAGTAGTATGTGTAAATAGAATATCTCTAGCAAATTCAAAAGTAAAAAATAAAAAGATGAACAAGAAACCCAAAATGAGAAAGCAAGAAAATGATAGCAATGACTAGAAAAAAGTGTTGCAGAACTATGAAACAAAGGAAAAACAACAACATCTTAAAAAATATATCAGAGAAGACAGTTGGTCAAAAGAACACAAAGAAATCCAAAAGAAGCTACTTAAAAATTTGTTCCAACAATCCTCAAGAATTCTAGGATAGATAAAGTCGAATGCAAGACATAGAGACACTCCATGACAATGGAGTTCAAGGAGGTATAATTCCCTGCACACCTCAGGATGAACATGAAATGAAAGCACAGGTACGAGAACTACTTGCACTTAAACTTATTGAAGAATCAAGTTCTCAATATTCATGCTCAACTTTCATTGTAAGGAATCATGCAGAAGTGGTTAGAGGAAATGCCATAATGGTTATCAATTATAAACCACTTAATGCTATTACAAGAGATTTCAAATATTTGCTCCCGAGACAAGAAGTTATAATGCAAAAGATTCAGAAGTCCAAGATATTCTCTAAATTTGACATGAAGAGTGGATATTATCAAATTCAGATCAGACCAAAAGACAGGCATAAAACAACATTCTCATGTCTAGCAGGATTCTTTCAGTGGAACGTGGTTCCCTTTGGTCTAAAAAATGCACTTTATTTCTTTCAAAGAAGAATGGATAGTATTTTTGGCAGGTATGATTTTATAATTGTGTATATAGATGATATTCTGATACATAGTGAAAATATAGAAGAACATATTCTACATCTGTATATTTTCATGAAAGAAATAGAAGCCCCTAGAATTGTATTATTAGATAAGAAGATAGAGTTGTTCAAGGAGACTATTGAGTTTCTTAGGATTATTATAATCAACGGACAAATCCAAATGCAACCTCATATTGTACAGAAAATTTCCAGTTTTCCAAATGAGTTGGGAGACAAAAATCAGATTCAAAGATTTTTAGGAATACTAAACTATGTACATAAATATTCCTTTGTTATCAAAAAGGACAAAAAATATCAGAAAACACTTAAATGGTGGATGGAGCAACGCTGCAACTACAACAGTTTAGCAAACAAAGAAAGAAAATCAGAGCTTGCCAAAGCTAAAACCTCCAGGTAAGAGATAGCTCATTTTACAAACAGATGCATCAGATGAATTTTGGGGGCAGTTCTCATCGAAAAAGGAGAAAATAATGAAGAACAAATATGTGCCTACAAATCAGGAGAATTCTTAGCAAGTCAAAAGAATTATTTTACAGCAAAAAAAGAGACTTTGGCCATATTCAATGGAGTGCAAAAAATTGAATTATATCTTGCACCAGTACATTTTATTATCAGAACTGATTGTAAAAACTTTAAGTATTTTTTAAATGTAAAAATCGGGCGACAAATGGCTAGAGGAAGACTCTTATCTTGGCAGATATGGTTTCAACAATGTGATTTTGAAATACAATGGATACCAGGGAACTCCAACTGGTTAGCAGATGTGCTAACTAGAGAAATGAATAAGATGTTTAGGGTTGACATCAAAGATGACTGCCAATATACATTGGCAAAAATACTTCGAAGGCTTGAACAACATTTACCAGAGCTCACAACAGAAATTAAAAAAGTGGTAGGATTAAGGCTCAGAATAAATGAATGAATAAATCAAATCAGAGGTTATCACACCAAAAATATTGGTTTGCAGCTAGGCATAAATGCAGAACTCTGTAAAATATGTCCATGTGAAGGTATGAAGATCAAAATCCTTTTTCGAGCTCTGACAAACATGTGGTCCATTCCTTGGACTCCACATATGATAAATATTTTGATAACACTTAACTACTTTCACTTAGTGGGATGTGTTGATTTTGGCTTAGGAATTTATAATTCTGCAAGATTTTTAGATGAACATAAAATTCCCATTCAGAACGAAATCACCAGATGGCTACTTTCTCTTAGAATCCCAAATCTATGGGATCAACTGCATCAAGCCTTTCAGCAAAGTTGGGGGGAAGATTATAAAGGAGATGAAAAATTTCCAATGTTCAATCTAATAGAAGAACATGCAGATTGGATTATCAAAGAAGGCAGATGTATAAAGAAGAAAAACAAAAGAATATCTCAGTGTATAGAAAGAACTCTAAAATATTTGAGATTACAGTCTACACCATGGGAAACAATCGGATTAACAAAAGAATTAAGTTTAAATCCTTTTGATCGGCTATGGGCAAAATCAGACTCCAGACCAAAGGCTTTCAAGTTAATTAACAATAAAAAGTTAATTCAGGAATTTTCTGACTGGTTTAAAAATTTTCTTGAAAATACATTAACTCATAAAAAAGCCATTATGCAAGAAGCAGATAAAATAATTGAAGACAGAGTAGTTAAATAATAATTAATTTTAAATCATTAATTACATTATTGATCTATTCATGGATTTGGAGTGATGACCCATTATGTCTTATTTACCTGTTGGTAACATCTGGACACTACAGTCATATAATTTTCGATAATAATTGGATTCAAAAAGATGAAGTCAATATGATTTGTTTGCAATGGATAAGGCAGTCTATAGACAGAAACGTTTAAGTTTCTGACTTGACAGGTTTAGAATTCCCAGTAGATCATGTGAAGCATCTCTGTGCAGACAAAAGTTGGATCCAAAGTTTTGAGATAGACAGTTTAGCATATGCAAATGCTCTAAGCAAAGGAAAAAGATTTGATATGATGAGAAAAGATAAAGAAAAGATTGAAGAAGGACAATCATCCACCAAAGATGCTCATAAACCAGAAAATTCAACTCCACCTTAGTACAAAGATGCCTATAAACAGGAAAGTTCAGCTCCAACTTGGTCCGAAGATTCCCAAGCTGACCCCATGCTTGAAGAAACCAACATCGAATATTTATTAATGGCTCTTGAACAACAAAAATCAGAAGATGCTGATATGACTTGTGATAATTGTAACATGAACCCTTGCATCTGTGACGATAGCCACAGTGGATAATTTTGTAAAAGAATATTTTGCTTTTTCTTTTTGAAAGATTGAGTTAGAAACTATGTGGGTACGAGTCCCAACAAGACCCTCAATCATTAAGATTCTTAGGCTAAGTTGGAAATCCAGATTTAGAATCCGAAGAGACTTCTCTAGTCTATAAATAAGTGTTTTGAAAATGAGAAAGAATCATGAGGTGTGCTCTCATATTATGTTGTTCACATGGTATGTACATGTTTGCTTGATTTAATATAGAAGCTTGTTGGGCTGCCTGTCTAAGGACAGTTTTGTATTTCTTGAAAGACCTTTGAAGAGTATAAGGCAAAGTGTGAAGAGCAGTGGTGTGGTGGTTGTTTTCGCGTCTCTCGGTGAGAGAAATAGCCCGGCGTTAGTCTTTCTGTTTATCAAGTAAGTACTAATTCCAACATCCTTCTTTATTTTCTTCCAAGATATATATACATATATATATATATATATAGAGGATCCCTTACATGAATGGGTCAGAAACTATTATGTGGTCTACGACGTGGATAGCCACATGGGGACTATGTGGCTTCCATGGGGAAAATTTGATGGCATGGCATAACTTTATTGGCCAAGAAATTAATTAGTCATATCTTTTGATATGGAGGTCGGATTGGAGCAAACTTTATGTTGTTGGAAATGTCTCCATGAGACGAATGAATGATATTGTTTGTTATATGTTAGACCCCATGCCCATAATAGAACCATGGAGATTGGGTCAGCATAGTAACTACCTCTTTCTACCCTTGATTAGGGCTCGAATTAGTAGGGTGTATCTTACAGAGTGGTATCATAGCTTCCAAGTTCAATACTTGAACTGGAAGGGCATCATCACAAAACTAACAAGCGAGGGTTCGACATTGGACTTTGGGAGATCCAGTGAGGCCTTAAATCTTCATGTCGAGCATTAGAAATATGGTTGTTTGTGTATTTATTATGTGTGCTTCTTGGTATATTTTACTATGATAATTGCATAGTGTTGATGATTTATATGATTTACTATGCTAATGCACTAAATGAGGTGTAATGTTGTAGCTAGCTTTGCAACAACAGATTTACATTAACAAGCCAAGGTGATGATGTTTATTATGAACTGAATTTTTTTAAAATATAATAGTTATGTGTGTATGACAACACATAAAAGACATTAAGGTTCAAAGAGATGAATGTTAAGGACCATGTGAACAACAAAGGGTGTTACAATATAGAACCAACGGACCAAGGAAAGAATAGTAAAATGGTGCATTATAGCTCTGACCAATCACAACATGGACACAAAGAGGAAATATCAATTAAACAACAAGGAGGGGCATGCTCTCTTGATTAGATAGACACATTGAGAAGCCTGAGAGCAGAAATAAGGAGTTGTAAATATGTCAATGAGAGGCTTTCCATAGCACAAGAAAATGAAGCTGAAGTCAATGCAGTGATACTATAAAGCTTATTAGAGATGTAAAGGAAGAGGCAACATGAGTTGAGGATCAACCATGGAGGGATGCAAAGCCCATTAGGGTAGGAAGAAAGAACCAAAGGGGAAAATGAGAGAAGATATAAAAAAAAAAAATCGGTTATCCAATGAAAACATCATGAAAGGAGGCATTTTATTAACTACCCAAAAATGGAATTCAAGAATCCATGAGAAGCAGTATGAGGATGCTCATATAAGGCCACATCATCATCACTATCATCATCATCATCATCATCATCATCATCATGGGATGAGAAGGGAAAGAGAGTATATATTAGAGGATTTTAAAAATGCTAAGCCTCCTATCTTTGATGAAGAAATGAGGAAATCAGAGGATGTCGAAGCTTGGAAGTTGGGAATGAAGAAGTTCTTTCGAATCCAAACTTATTCAGAAAACATGAAATAAAAGGTAGCTACTTTCATCCTAAGAGGCAAGCCTTATATATGTTGTGAAGATATGAAAAAATTAAAGGACATAAAGGAATAATAATTGTCCTACAGGAAGTTCGAGGAGTAATTCATAAGAAAATATCTATTTGAGGGGTACTTCAATAGCAAGGAAAAGGAGTTTTATGAGCTTAGAATAAGATAAATGGTAGATGATGAGTACACCATCAAATTCCTAGAGCTACTGACGTAAGTTCCCTACCTTAAGGAGGAGAAAGCAAAGAGTCATAGTTATGTCAGTGGACTGCCACAACCTTTCAATGATAGAATCAAGTTTAATGAGCCCAAGTCAATAAAGGACCCAATCCATAAATTGAAGCACTACTATGAGAATTATAGGTACAGGCCTAAATATAAATCAGATTGGAAATTCAACAAAAATGCTAATTTTAAAGGGAAAAGGAAAAAGGAAACCAAGGGAATGAGTGCAACTCATGTTAACGAA
Organism: Pinus taeda; assembly: GCA_000404065.3. Lineage (NCBI taxonomy): Eukaryota > Viridiplantae > Streptophyta > Pinopsida > Pinales > Pinaceae > Pinus > Pinus taeda. Next base: position 30,752 of record APFE030029315.1, read on the forward strand.
GGAAACTGACATAAGTCCAACACTACAATAGAGGTCATTATACTCAATATGAAGACAAAATTTATGGGAAGATTCCATAAAAGTGTTGGACTTGTGGAGAAAACCACATAAGGAAAGATTGCCCACATTATAAGAATGTTGGCTAAAGATTATACAATGCATAATAGGTAGAGACAGTCAACGACGTGGCTCAAAATGTGCTCAAAATTTATGTACCAGTGGATAATCACTAAGTTGATCATCAAGTAGCGATTATAGAGATGGGAGGTATGTTCCATGACTAAAAACGTTTGATTTTGATTGACCCTAGTTCAAATTTTAGTTACATCAATCCCGCTATTGTTGAGAAATGCACACTAAATAAGGAAGTACATGGCAAGTCTTAGCTAGTTCAAATGGCCAAAATCTCAAAAAGAATGATTGAGTATTGGGTGAAGGCTTGCCCAATTAAATTAAATCGGATTTCGATATTTGCAAACCTCAACGTACTGCCATTGGGAGCATAGCATATTATTGGGCATGGATTGGTTATATGTGCACTACACCAAGGTTGACTACTTTGAGAAAACCATTGAAGTTTTGGATGAAGCTGGAAAGCATAAAATATAGTGTGGAAAGAAAAAACTCACTTCAATGAGATTAATTTCAGCTGTGCAAGCCAAAAGAAGTTGCACAAAAGGATGTCTTTCGTTTGTTGTGCAAATATCCCACAGTATTGAAGTTAATCGCAGTGTTGAGGATGATTATGGTGATATCCTAAGGAAATACCATGTTTTACAATAGTTTTTAGATGTATTTCCTGAAGAAATTCTTGGCTTACCTCCTCATTGAGAAGTATACTTTTCCACCGAATCAATGCCAGGGGCAGCTCCAACATCCAAAGCTTTGTATATAATGAGCACTCTAGAATTAGTTGAGCTAAAGCTACAACTCAAGGAGATGTTGGATAAGGGATACATAATGCCAAGTGAGTCTCCATGGGGAGCACCAGTTTTGTTTATTAAGAAGAAGGTTGACACACTCAGGTTGTGCATTGATTACAGGAAACTAAACAAGGTGACCATCAAGAATAGGTATACATTGCCACATATTGATGATCTATTTGATTAGTTAAGAGGAGAAACAATCTTCTCCAAAATTGATCTAAGATCATGCTATCATTGGGTCCATATAAAGGATGAGGATATCCATAAAACAGTTACCTTTAGAATAAGTTATGGTCATTATAAATTCGTGGTAGTGCCTTTTGGGCTTACAAATGCACCTGCAACCTTTATGTTCCTTATGGACAACATGGTGTGCCCTTATTTGGATAAGTTTGTCATAATCTTCGTTGATAACATTTTGGTCTACTCAAAGACCAAGGAGGAGCATGAAGAACATTTGGACACAGTGCTACCATTTCTAAGATAGAATAAGATTTATGCTAAGCTTAATAAGTGCAACTTCTTCCAATCACAAATTCATTACTTGGCACACATTGTCTTGAGAAAGGGACTAGCAGATGATCTGGAGAAGTTCAAGGCTATTAAGGAATGGCCAACATCTAGAAATGTGGCTAAAATTTGGTCCTTCATGGGGTTAGCAGGATATTACGGGAGATCTAAGTAACTAGATTCATCCAAACCCCTCTGCAAATCCGAATCCTGCAAATTGGATACGATTTGCTAGGAATTTGAATCCTAGAACCGGATTCAACATGTCCGTACGGGATTCATACGAATCTCGTACGGACACATCGAATCCTGATTCTGGGATTCAAATCCCCTAAATATGCCTTTCGCGGACTTAAAAATGCGCTGTTCTTTTTTGTTTTCACCTTATTTCTCATTCACTTTTGCATAGTTTGGGCTGTGGGCAAGGAGCTAAGGGAGTAGAGCATTCAGTAAGGAGATTCAAGCACCAAGTAAGTTCATTTCAGCTCCATTTTTTTGCATTTCTTATTCTATTACAGCAGTGTGTATATGATTTTTTTTACAAATTTGTTCATGTTTTGTTAATTTTTGTTACAGTATTCATGGCTCAATCAAAGGTAGTTGTTAAGGGGGCAAAGGAAGGGGAAGAATGTCTCCATTGGAGATGCCCCTCCTCCCCCAATACCATTAGAGTCTACTGCAAGTAATGTTGAGGAAGAGGAGGACCTAAAGACAACATTGAGAAATATCCTTTGTGGAAATATGTCACAAGAGAGGATGAGACAAGCACAAAGGGGAAGGGAGGAGGCAATGTGCAATGGAGATGCAACTTTTGTGACATTGCTTTCAAAAGCACATATTTCTGTGTGAAAGGCCAATTGTTGGCTTTACCGGGTTGTGGAATTGGAGCTTGTAAAGTTGTTCCTTTACAAAAGAGGAAAGAAATGGAAAAGGAGTCCACTGTTGGTATGGAAAATGTGGCTGCAAAATCAAGAAAAACCAAGAATGAAGACCCCCTTCCATTTTTTAGGAAAGGCATCACCAAACTTCCATTTGAGAGTTCTATTGGGGGACAAGCAGCAAAAAGAAGAGCAATTACACTTGGTCCAATGGACAAGATTTTTCAAAAAGAGAAACGGGAAGAGCTTGATCTCACCATTGCCTTCTTTTTCTATCAAAACTTCATATCATTTAATGCTGCAAGCTCACCTTTATTTATTGAGATGTGTCGAGCTCTAACTCACAGGTCTCCATCATGGTATGTGCCTCTTGGTTCAGAGAAGCTTAGAACCACATTGTTTACGAAGGAAAAAAATAAGGTGCAAAAATGCTTGATCCTATTGTAGCATCATGGCCAACATCTGGGGTTAGCATTGTTTCTGATGGATGGACATATCTAGCACGACACCCAATCATCAACTTCATGGTGTCTTCCTTGAATGGTCCAGTTTTCTTGAAAGTAGTGGATATGCTTGGAGAATACAAGGATGCACAATTTATTGGTGAGTTATTTATTAAAGTTATTGAAGATGTAGGTCTTGATTCTTGTGTGCAAATCATTACAGATAATGCCCCTGTTTGCAAGGTTGCTGGCATGATTGTGGAAGCTAAATATCCACAAGTATTTTGGACACCTTGCATTGTCCATTCATTGAACTTAGCACTGAAATCCATTGCTTTTGATGTGCTTTGGATTGGTAAAATTATTGAGGATGCACTGCATATCTGTATGTTTGTGCAAAATCATAAAAATGCCCTCACTATATACAAGGAGTACACCAATCAATCATTGTTGAAGATTGTTGATACATGGTTTTCCTCTTCATTCATGATGTTGAAGAGGTTGAGGGAGGTCAAGACCACTCTTGGGTCCATGGTTATTTCTGAGTTTTGGTCTTTTTGGAGAAAGACAGATTAGGTAGCCTCTAAAAGAGTGAAGGACACAGTGCTAGATGATGCTTGGTGGGAGAGGGTGTATCTAATTATTCAGATCATGGACCCTATCATTTCTTTACTTCGATTTGTAGATACAAACAAACCCATCCTAGGAGAGGTTTATGAGGGATGGGATTCCATGATTGAGTCTGTTCGAGCATTATTCTACAGAGTGAGTGCCCTGAGTATGAGACATCACCAGAGGCCTTCTGTGATACTATACAGGATATTCTTGTCAGCAGATGGGACAAGAATTGTACACCTTTACATTGTTTGGCTCACTCATTGAACCCAAAATACTACAACCTTGAGTGGTTGAATGGTGGACCTTCCCGTAGATTCCCTCCTCACATGGGTGGTGAAATCTCACAGGGGAGGAAAGAGGCATTCAGGGGGATTTTTCAAGATAGTGCATTGCTTGATGAGGTGGAGGATGCCTTTGCAGAGTTTTCCACTAGCACTGGTTTATTTGCAAGATATGATGTGATTAGAGACAGGAGAGCTAAGAAGCCCTATTCTTGGTGGGTGAATCATGGGGCAACAAGCCCTCCTCTTCAGCAGTTAGCCATGAGGCTCCTCTCTCAAGTGACTTCATCCTCTTGTTGCAAGAGGAATTGGAGCACATATGGGAATTTGTATAGTGTGAAGAAGAGCAGGATTGAGTAGTCCAGGGTAGAGACAATGGTGTATGTGCACACCAACCCTCGTCTTATTTACAGGTAGAGGGAAGAGTGGTTGAGGGGAAAGACAAAGATGTGGGATGTCTTTCCTGATGATATGGGTCTGGACAATAGTGTTGAGTTGGCATTGACCAACATGGATCTCAATGATCTAGTGCTAGAGCCTGTTAGATTTGATGATGGTGATATTTTTTAGGGGTCATCCTCGACACCAGAAGATGCAGAGGTGACTATGGATACAAGGGAGGAGGAGGATGCAGAGGAGAGCAGTGGTGACCATGATGATGAGGACATTGATGCTGATTCTAATGATTACTCTAAGGATTGATGACTACGTATTGCCTTGAGGCTTGTATACCTGTAGTTGTTTTATATTTTCTATTTCTATTTGCCATTGGCATTGTACCAGCACTACCTATATAACACATTTTGATTTGATGACTTAATGAGAAAACTACAGTTGTCAGTGTCTTTATCTTACTATCTTGTAGTTGTAAGTTGTCTTTCATTTATGAATTATGAATCATGATTTATGTGACCACTGA